>CAKNYM010047877.1:113110-127826 GCA_932195095.1 Andricus curvator
GAAATAAAGAGATTTAACAGAAGATATTAAAATAGATTAATTTGAATTCTATACATACGTAAACGAAATTAGTGTTGACATGATCCAGGTAGGTATATAGAGGTATTTTGTTGACGTCGAATCTAGGATGTTGATCCAGCGAATCAGTGGAGAAACTTTTAATGTGGTGAAAGTTAATCGAGTCCGTACTTGGTATTGGTACTGTTTTTAATAAATCAGATGGGATCAGCTTCTAATGAGACCATGATAAAATAAAAATCAGTATCTAGGAATAAAATATCAATGAAGGACAAAAAATATATCTTGATTCAACTTTTACCTCATTTTCCATTATAGCTTCTTGCAGTTCCCGTTCCTTTTTTTTGAGACCTTCCTTTCCTAAACTTTCGATTTGCTTAGTTATACGTTCCTTTTCCGTTTTAGCCATCTCGATTTTCTTTTCTATACTCGGAACACCTTTCGAGAACACTACCGGGGCATTGATGAAATATCTATTCAGAAGATTTAACCAGTAGGATGCAGGTTCCTCCATCAACTTCTTAAGCATATCGATCTGATTTAACCTCTGATCCAACTGTACCAAAAAAAAAAGATTTTTACATGTGAAATACAAAATGATCTCAGCTCATTTTTTGAGGGGCTTGCAAAGTATAATTACTTACATCTTCCTTAGAGTTTCCGAAAAGAATATCCCCAATAAGTGTGTACGCAATACTATCATGGGGATTATTTTCCATATTGCTCAGGGTCTCGAGGATGTACCTGGATGAAAATCGAAAGGTTGGAATTATTTGATTTTGAATTGAATAGAAAGTACGTTCTTATTTTCAGGGTGTCTGTTTTAATCGGGGATATAATTCTCGGTTTTTTCCCGGTAATTTTGTTTTTATTTCATGTTATAAAATTGAACTGCAATGTAAAACACTGAAATTGGAACAATTATGAATTTTTAACTTTTAAATTAAAAGCTTAAATTATTTAAATTAAAACGTTTAATAATTTACATGTATAAAATTGAAGCTTTTAACACTCACCATTTTCGATGCTCTAAATTGAAAAATGAATAAAATAATTAGTAAATTTTTAAAATGGTATAATTTTTACCAATTTTAAGTTAGAAACATTAAAAATTGAACTATCACATTTTTTTTTAAACTGAAATATTTTTATATTAGAAGTTAAATTACTTTAATTTTAAGTCGTAACAAATTATTAATTGTGTAATTGTTGTTTATACACCATAATTTGTTTTTGTTTAAAAATATTTTTAAATATTCTTCTAAAACATTCTGTAAAAAAAAATATATATATATATATATATATTTTATGTTTTCACAGGTATCTTCAGAAAATTGTTGTATGATGTTAAAACATTTCTAAATCCTTCAAATGCTTTAAAATTTTATTTAAAAATCTTCAAAAATGTACATTTTGTTAAAAAATTTTTGGAATCTTTCCAAATTTTAAATTATTTTGGAAATTTTTACAAAATTTCTAAATATCTTTAAAAATTATTCGAATTTTTCCTACAATTTTTCAAAAATCTTGCAAAATTGAAAATTTACCTTCAAATCTTGCATATTTACTTGGACAATTTGGAAATCTTTTTAAACATTCTCTCGAAATTAATTTTACAGAATAAAAAGTCATTTTCAATTTTCCTAGGAATCTTAATAAAGAAACGTTATTCCTTTGAAACCTTTCAGAATGTTTAAAAAGCTTTTACATTTTTTGTTCGAAATCTTCAAAAGTATAGATTTTTTGTAAAACATTTTTTGAAATCTTTTAAATAATTTTTAACCTCTCATAAACTTACTCGAATTTTTTTATAAATTAATAATTGTAAAGTTGTTATTTATTCATCAAACTAATTTTTTTATCTTTTCAAATATTCTCTTAAAATTAATTTTTCAAAACAAAACAGCATTTAAAATTTTCCCAGGAATATTAAGAATTTTGTTATTACCTTAAAACATTTTGAAAATCCTTTAAAGGCTTCAAAATTTTATTACAAAATCTACATTTTGTTTGAAATGTTTTGAAATTTATTGAAGCTTTAAATTGAGTTTAAATCTTTTCAAAACTTCTAAATATCTCTTTAAACTTACTCGAAATTTTTAAAAGGAATAAATTGTTCAATTGTTATTTATACTTAAAAATTAAACGATTTCACTTAAACAATTAAAAATGGTAAAAATAGAACAATTAAAATTGTAACGTTCAAAGTTTAAATTTAGCTCTCTGAAATTTTCACGATTTAAGGCATTGTACTTCAAACAATGCAGTTTGAAATTATTTACTTTTTGTTTAGTTTTTAATATAAACAGTTAAATATTGCTTAATAGTAAAAAAGACTGAAACAGTATTTGAATAGGATTTGAAATTTAATAAGTTGTTAATTATAAATCTATTGATTTGAATTTATTTTGAAATTGAAAATAGTTTATAAAGTTTCAATCGGAGGTTTACATTTGTTTAACTACTAAGGCTTTCGAATTGAAACAGTTTAATTTGTAGCGTAAAATTCTGTAAATCGTTTAGTTCATAAGCGATTCATAATCCTCTTGTAAAATCAATTATTGTTCAATTTTTAATACTCGAACTACAGTTCAATTTTAAAAACCATTAATTAATTTATAGTTAATCAACTTAAAACATTTTAATATTCTTTTAATTGAAAATGTACGCTTAAAAATGGAAAATTTGTATACAGCGAAATATTTTAGAATTACGCATTTTAAACTGAATAATATCATAATTGAAAAACTGAACAATTGAACTTATCATTTGAAAGAAGTGGAAATTGCATTTATTTTAAATTGCATTATATGACGTGATATTTACGAAATTTGGCTAGTCAAAATAAAAATCAGACCTACTTATTGAGGGTTAAAATATAAAAATTATAAATTTAACGATAAAAAAGCTTCATTTTTGTCATTCTGCAATTAATTTGCAAAAAGGTAGTCAGGGTCACGTTATCGGATGATCTTTACTCATATTTAATCGAATTTATTTTGCTACGGAGTAAAGTGAAAAGTAATTGGCACACAGGATATTATTAGAGAAAATACGCCTAATAAAACCCTGTAATTGAGAAAATATTTCCTCCAAACTAAAGCGTATGATATTCCAGGGACATGATATTGTCAAATTTTTTATGTTCACCCACCTATAAATAACAGTTTTCATCCTCTTCATGTCGATGCTTTTCTTAGATGCAATGTCCTTTAGAATTTTCGTTAGACGATCTTTAATCAAAGAAATCTTTTCAGTCGGAACGTTATCAAACTCGAGATAAAAGAGTGCTTCAGAATTTTCGGAAAGGTTGTATCCGACATTGTTGGCAAAAGGATCGTCAACTTCTACAAACTCTTGTTGGAGAGGACTCACGCTAGTATCGGTTAGGTACTTTAGCAATAAAGTACAACCCTTGAGTTCATAAAATTCACGAACAGCAGAAGGACCTCGCCAGGCGGCAATCACAATACCATTATCTTCATCATCGCACGGATAATATACATTTAAATCGACGCTTTCTGTCAATGGGGGCACTGGATCTTGCCAAGGTCTTTTAAATGGACCTCTTGGACCCTAAGTACAAAAATTTATGTGACGTCAAGAACTAAAAATTTAGAAATTTAATCGAGGGATTGATCGCTCTTGGAATCTGGTGTACAAGCCTTCGTAAAGTCTTTGTGAAACTTTTTTGAAATCATTGAAATCTTTGCGAAATCATTTAAATCTGAAATTTTTTAAATCTTCCTAAAATCTTTGAAATCTTTGCAAAATCATTTAAATCTTTGTGAAATCATTAAAATCTTTTGCAATACTTGTAAAATCGTTGAAACTTATGTACAATTATTAAAATTTTCTGAAATATATTCAAATCTTTGGGAATCCTTGAAATCTGAAAATTTTTAAACCTATCTAAAATCGTTGAAATCGTTCTGAAAGCTTTCAGAAAGCATTGAAGAATTTGTGAAATCATTGAAATCTTCTGAAATATATTCAAATCTATTGGAATTTTTGAAATCTGAGATTTTTTAAATCTTTGAAATCATTGAAATCTCTGTGAATTCATTGACATCTTTGTGAAATATTTGAAAATTTTAAATCGCATAAATCTTTGAAAAATCCTTTGAAATGCTTGTAAAATCATTGAAATCATTGAATTTTTATGAAAATTCTACTTAGATGTTGAAAGGAAAACCCCAAAATAATTTTTTAAAAATTCAAAAAACTTAGAGATAATCAAAATAAAAAATTTTGGTCCTTTTTTTAACTTTCATAAGTGTGGTAATTTTAATGCTATTAAGGGTTTTTTTTAATTATTCGTAATAAGATGCAGTTTTGAAGAAATATTTTTTTAACCAAAAATTTCAAAAACTTCTTGAATTTTTTAAAAACAAATTTTTAAACTGAATTTCTGAAAAAATGCACTTTTTCTTTTCTTTATTTTTTAAATGATAGCTTACAATATCCTCTAAATCCCTGTAAATATCAAATGGGATCACCCTTAGTTTTCGAGAAATAATTAAGAACGTACGCCGTGGCCTGGTGTGCCCAGCGCTCGAGAGTCTGAACACTGAAGATCGTGCATACCAGTATAATATTCGTCTATTGTTCGTCTATTGTTTACATCGTTTTTCACATCGTGTGTATCGTTTCGGCGTAAGTTTTAAATTATTTCTAGAAACCTAAGGGAGAGCTCATTTTGATATTTATAGGGCTTGTAGAGGACATTCTAAGCTATCTATAAGCAAAAAACAAAGAAAGTGGATTTTTTGTTCAAAAATTCAGTTACAAATTTTTTTTTTGAAAAATCCAAGAAGTTTCTCAAATTTTTGGTCAAAAACATTATTATAAACTGCGTCTTATTGGGAATAATTTAAAAAAAATAAATCGTAATATCATTCAAGTTACCAATCTTATGAAAGTTAAAAAAAAAGGATCAAAATTTTCAATTTTCAACATCTCTTAAGTCTAACAATAGTTGAAATTCTTCAGATGATTTGACATGGAATTGCTCAAATCTGAAATTTTTCTAATCTTCCTAAAATCTTTGAAATCGTTGTGAAAGCTTTGCAAAATCATTGAAATATTTGTGAAATCTTTGAAATTTTTGTGAATTCATATAAATTTTTGCGAAATCATTGAAATCTTTGTGAAATCATTGAAATCTTCGTGAAATCTTTGAAATCTTGGTAAAATCATTGAAATCGTTTCGAAACATTTGTAAAATGTTTTGAACTCTTTGAAAAGCATTGAAATGTTTGTAAATTCTTTGAAATATTTGCAAAATCTTCTAAAATATTTTGAAATCTGAAACATTTGTAAAATTTTGTGAAATCTTCTGAAATATTGTTAAATCTTCAATTTTTGTAAAAAATTTTGAAGTATTTGGAAAAAAATTGAAATCTTTCTGAAAGTATTGAATCTTGGTGAAATCATAGAAATGTTCTGAGATACATTGAAATCTGTAATGTTTGTGCAATTTTTGAAGTATTTGTAAAAACACTGAAATCTTTTGAAATCCTTGAAATCTTCTAAAATATCATAAAATATTTGGAATCATTGAAATCTGATGCAAACCCTTAATTTATGTATTCAACCCCTCGAATTTAATAGAATTTAGTTAAAATAATATAATAATAATAAATAATACCTTGGACAGGATCTTTCCTTCGATCGGCTGAAGGGCTTTAAAAACATCAGCATGTTTCACCTGGCCAGTTATTATGATTGTCAAGTTTTCTGGCCTGTAAAATTCCTTATGGTATTCCTTAACTTTTTCGTTAGAAGTGCTTTCTCGCAAGTTGGGCAAGTCGCCTGTCAAAATGAATAGATTATTAAATTAATTTTGCTCTTGATTTTAATATAGAAGGTCATTTTCTTTGTTAAGTACCTCCAGTAATTGATTTATATCCACATTTTCCTGGATATGAAGCCCTTAAGAGTTCCGTGTATGTTAAACGCTCGCCGGTATTTATACTTCCTTGCATTTCTGAATAGACTATACCTCCATCTTCACCTTCACCTGTGATGTGGTGTACTTCTGTGATATATGCTGAATCCTAGACGAAAATTATTTATTTAGAAGAAATTTTAGAAACTTAATTGCTTGGTTTAGTTTTTAAGTAAAAGCATTAAAAAGATCTTGTGGAAGTAACTGAGGCACTGAGAATGGCAACTAGGTAAAGACACATTTTTTCGAAAATAGTTTTTTTTGCAGTTTTAGGTACTTTATGTTAAGACTTATCGACAAGGAAACCCTTTTGAAGTTCTTTAGAGCAAAAAATAATAATTTTATAATAATTGAGAATGACAACTAGGTGAAGCTCATCTCGTTTTTCCGCCACCCTACCTTAACAATGTTTTTAAATGTTTGAAAATCTTGAAAGTATAGCTCACAAGGACCACTACTTTCTCAGGGTGTCTAGTGATCATGCAATCCCGAATAATGTGAATATGTCTTTTTGTAATTTGTTCCAAAATAACGTGTATAAATGGGATTTTTAACACAATATACATATGCAAAATTTATGTCGGGAAGAAAACAAATATTTATTTACACGTACCAAACTTACCTTCAATCACAGACTGAAGTGACAAATATTAATCGAATTTACATTGTCGACCAAGAGTATGTTAATCATATGAGTGTTAATTTTTTTTCTCTTAAATAGGTTGAAAGCTACCAAAATTCTCTGTAAAATAAGCTAGGATGAAGTCATTTTGTCAATTAATTGAGAAAATATTACAAAAGTGGTGCAAATTTCAATGCTTTCTTAAAATTTATATAAAATCTGAAATATAATCAACATGTTTCAATGTCCTTATGATCATTTTAAAGGTGCAACATATTTAAAGTTGAAACAAAAATGTTGGACAAATTTTAATATTTTTTCTTCTGAAAGAATAATTTTTGAAAAATACATGAAACAAGTAATCATGAGGTTTCTATCAAATTTATTTAAAATATATATTCATTTTATTTTTATTTTTCTAAAGACCAAATGTCTTCGAAATTTTCCAACTTGTCTGTAGCAACTATTAGACTTGATTTAAATGTTAAGAAAATATTTAAATTTGCACTATTTTTGCAATACCTTCTTAAATAATTAACAAAATTTCTTCATCCTAGCTTCTTTTATAGAGAATTTTGATAGCTTTAAAGCTATTTAAGGGAAAAATGTAACTCTTATATATGTATAATTTATATTAAAAGAACTTAACAGGGTAGCCGGTTAAATCAAAGAAAAATATTCCCGGTCATTTCCTGGTTCACAAAAATTTTTCACGGTCAATGAAATTAAAACATTTGAATTCTTAAAGCTTTAGTTTCTCATTGTTTAACAAGGAGACAATCATAGTTTGACATTTTTTAAATCTCATAAATTGCCTATCTTAGAGTCAATTTAATGACTGTTAATTTGCCAAAATATTATTTGTCAATGGAAACCTGTTTATAAAAAACTCGACTCCTCCGAAAAAAATTTGTATGGATTGAAAGGTTTATTAAATTCTCATGTAAAATAATGTAAACATAGCATTTTTCACAATTGTTTTCACATTTGTTTTTAATACGAAATTCGTTTTTTATTGAATTCTCGACAGTTAAAATCAAAACAAAAAATTAAAAATTGAGTTTAAGACAGATGAAAATGGAAGAAAATTGAAAATCGAATTTTAAACTGTTGAAAATTCAAGAAAAAAACGAATTTGGTATTTTGAAAAAAGTGTTAAAAATGTTATATATTTATACAATTTTACATGCCAATTTAATAGATGAACATTTCAATCCATAACAATTTTTTTGTTTGAAAAAGTTCCTACCGTAGCAGTTGAATAAAAAATCTCTACTGATTTGTTGTTACTAAGAAATAATGATTTCCATACTTAGATGTTTAAGGTATGAAAACACCCCCAAAACATGCTGTATACCCAAAAAATCAAACTTTTGTTTCGGTAAGTCTGATCGTCAAAATGTGAAACTTCCAGCTAAATTTATCAAAGAGGTTTTGTGAAAAAAAAAACATTTCACTAAAATAAGCATTTTTTCTATTAAAATACATGTAAAAATTAAAACTTTGACAAGTGTTTGTCTCAAAACTGTCCATTTTTCTTTCGAATTTTTAGCCTGCAGGTTCGAAAATACAAAAGAAAAATTATATTAAAAGTTTTTTACAAAAGGCCATTTACTGTACATTTGATGCGGGGTGCTTTGTTGAAAATTTATAATTTATTTAAAATTTATATTTTGGGTAGAAAATTAATCTTCTTTGTGAAAAATTCTTCTTTTTTGGTTTAAAATTCAACTGTCTTTTAAAAATATAGTATTCTCGCTTTAAACTTTAACTGTTTTTAGTTGAATTTTAATCTTTTTTGTTTAAAAATGCACCTTTATACGTCGAAAATTCATCTATTTTCATAAAGTCATCATTTTTGGTCAAAAATATAACTGGTTTGTTAAAAATTCGTCCGTTTGGATTAAAGATTCATCATTTATTGTAGAAAAGTAAGATTTTTTGAAAATGTATCTGTCTTCAAAAAAAATCATCTTGTTGGCTTGAAAATTGAACTATTTGGTTAACAGTACAACTATTTTGTTGAAAATTCGTCTCCTTTGCTTGAAATTTTAACTATTTGGTTGTCCATCCAACTGTTTGGCTGAATATTAATTTCTGTTGTTGAAAAATCATCTGTTTTGGTAGAAAATCTTTTTCAGTTGAAAATTTAACTATTTTGCTTAAAATGCAATATATTTTGACTTGAAATCTTAGGAATTTAAAATGTTTTATATTGAATTCAATATAGTATTAACATTAATTTTATTTAAAAGAATTTATTCCCCTATTTCCAATGTTTTGAGAGAATTTTGGGCTACGTTACTTTTCGCGGTAGGGTGTGGGGGTATGAGACAAAACTGCAGTCACCAACGAGGGGTTAAAAATGGCCCAAAAATTGGTAACGTAGTTTATGTACGACCCCTTACTCCTTACTGGTATCACACAAATTTTAAGTAATCGCTTTTTGTATAACCTTCAGGTTGGGATAAAGTATGTGCTCAAGGTATATAGGCATCAGGCAGAGAAATCCATCAGGCCCAGCAGTCTCCAAAGAATAAACAGTATTGTCGACATCTGTGTGTGCGTTAGTACCAGATGCGAGGCATCGATTTGCGAATAAATCCAGAACTCCCTTGTAGGGATATTCTTCACTCCCTATGAATATGAGATGCTCCAGAGTGTGAGGCAATCCATCATCATCAAATGCCTCCGTTGCTATAATAATATGGTCAATATAATCCAATGGAATCGAATAAATATTTCTGTGACCTATTCTTTTCAGATTTTTAAAAATCTTTTATCTAAAAGTTATTCAAGATTTGCTTTACGTTATTATTAACTACTGCCCATACGTGATTTAAGAAAGTATTTTCTTATAAATTCTTTAATCATTTTTATACGATTTACCGGGAATAAATTTTTTCAAAAACCTGCGAACACCTAATCTTAAATTATTTCTGTATCGTCACGACCTCGTTGACGCATGTGAAGATAAAAATACTCATGATAACAAAATTAATTGTTTACCTTGCGAGTGATACTATCATTTAAGAATTCCTGTACTTTTTACCAGGAAAACATTTAATTATGCGCTTTTGACGCTGTCAAAAGAGGTTATGTTCGATTCACTTACCGAGGCAAAAGTAACCGCAAACAAGTGGACCATCGACATCAGCAATAAAAACAGTAATTCCGGTATTTTGGGATTTATATTTATGCACAGGAATCGTATCGTTTGATTTGATTGAGCAAATTAACTCAAATCCTCCCATATTCCCCGCCGGAGTGTTGTCAACGGGCGCCATGTTGTTTCTTTATAATTTCAAAAAATGGGAACGAATTGGAATTGGAATATTGGATTTGAGAACCGGAAGTTTCAGTTGATAATAAAAAATAAAACTCGGCGGCAAATTATTCTTTTTAAATTTTTAACTTATATTTATAAATTAAGCCGAGTCTAAACGTACGGACCTGACAAAGGGAAGAAGGAGCTGAAAAAGGGAAGGAGGCGTGGCTTCTGTTCGTACAGACACTACCTATAAATTAACAATCATATTTTTAAAAACTGTACTCACTTTTATTATACATTTTTTAACGGAGTGTCTCGTCTAGTTCATCCGCTTTTTCAGCTGCCCAAATTTTTCGGGAGGACTAGACGCTGCCTTTTTTTAAATAGGACGATTTTCAATCAAATTTCACTACATTAAAAAAAATATATATATGTATAATATGTAATTTAGGGCCGTCCATAAACTCCGCCCCCCCCCCCCCGGGGGGGGGGGAGTACTTCAAAAACTTGGGTTGGTAGCAGGATAGAGGGAGTGGGGGTCAGCGGAAGTAACGTTAAGAACTTTTTTACATTTAGTACGTTTCGCGATGATAAATTTAAACAAAGTTGGCGAATTTGACAAAAAATAACCCTTATCTCTTTTTTTAAAGGATTTTTTTTCTCCCTGTTTTCGAGAAACTTACCCAAATTTTAATTTTTTCGCTTAAATGCGAATTGAATTAATAAAGCTTAATAATATTATTAAACTTTTTTAAAGTCTACCCTTATATTCTTCTTTTGGTATTCATCTCGTTTGATTAAAAATTGTACTATTTGGTCGAAATTTTAATTAGTAGAGAATTAATTTTCTTGGTGGAAAATTCATCTTTCTGGTTGAAAACTTAACTATTACTTAGTTAAAAGTTAAATTACTTTGTTGAAGATTAATTTTTTTAAAGATTCACCTCCTTGGTTAAAAATTTAACTTTTTTTAAAATTCGTGTTTGAGAATTAAGAATAAATTTTTTTATTTGAAAATTTTACTATTCCGTATTTGGTTGAAAATTTATCCTTTACAAGTTGAAAAATCATCTATTTGATTGAAAATTCATGTATCTTGTTAAAAATTCGTCTTCTTGGTTAGAAAATTAATCTTGTTTGCTGAAAATTCATCTTTTTTGTTAAAAATTTAACTGTTAGGCTGAAGACTCATCTTTTTTGGTTAAATTTAACTCGCTGACTTCGTTTCTTTGTTTAATTCAACTGGTTGAATAATCGTCTTTTAGTAAGAAATTCATCTTTTATAGTAGAAAAGTCATCTTTCTTGATGAAAATGAACTTTTGTGTGGAAAATTTAACTTTTCCGTTTGAAAAGTCAACTATCTTCTAAAAAATTCTTCTTTTTGTCCTGAAAATTCACCATGTTTTGGTTCAATTTTAATCTTTTTTTTTTTAATTCGACTATTTGGTTGAAAATGGATCTTTATAGGTTGGAAAATTCGATAATTTTGATAAAGTTTTATTTTTCATCTATGTGAATATATTAATAATTCATTTTGGCCTAAAATGTCAGTAGTTCCCTTTCTGCACTTAGCGATTCAATTTAACTATTGAGTTGAACGTTCAAATATTTTGTTATTTTGTTTTTGGTTGAAACTTCAACTACTCTGTTGTTAATGCAACTATTTGGTTACAAAATGTTGTTTGTTTGTTGAAATTTCGTTTTTTTGGGGGTTTAAAATTTATCTTTTTGGGTGGAAAATGTCTTTTTGTTCAAAATTCAATATATTTTGACTTGAAAGCTTAGGAATTTGAAGTGTTTCATATTAAATTCAATATGGTATTTACATTCATTTTATTTAAAGCTTTAAGAGAATTTTGAGCTACTTTAACTCTGGAAACACCAGTTCTCGTAAGATCACTGAAGTTAAGCATTGTTGGGCGCGGTTAGTACTTGGATGGGTGACCGTTCAGGAAATACTGCGTTGCTGTTGGCCCGTCGTGGGTGTGGTGGGCCCACATTGGTAGTAAATATCCACCTAGAAACACTACCCGAATCGGGTAGTGAGGCAATGAACTTTCGAGTTCAAACTGCTAATCAATTTTTTTTTTTTTTTTTACTCATCTTGGGGGGGGGGGCAGATCTATGGTTGTTTACTAGAGAGGACGGATCCTAACATTCTATGCAATATTAAATTCTCCTAATACAGAAAAAAAGGCGTAATAAAACAATTCATATTGTTTGTTGTCAAATCCTTATTCTTTATTTCTGATATTAATCGAAGAAAGTTTTGAATGAGGCTGACAGACTATTTTAGTGTAACATTTATAACAAAGATTTAAAATCTGTTAATAAGTAATAAGTAAATTAATACTTTTTAATCAAGTGCCTGTGCTTTTCAAAGATTTGTACAAATATTCAACATTTTAAATTCATGCATAATAAAAAAAAACAAGATAAAGAACGTTTTTTCAAAACTAAAAAAAGAATAAGTAAGTAAAATTTTTTATGATTTTTATCATTACACTCCAGCTTTTTAACACACGTTTCTATACTTATATTCAATTTTTATCGAGCTATATAAAAGTATTTCCCAATTTTTCTCTTTTATGTCGGTGCTGTAAAATATGAGATTTTTTTCCATTATTTAACGGCTTTAATCCAATCGATTTCGAGGGCCGATACTCCAGGTTGATTATCAGGAAGATAAGGTCCGTTGTCCACTTTAATGCCCATACTGGTTATTGCCGATATATCTAGTGGATACGCCTCTGGGGTTAATTGCTGCCCTCGATAGTAGGGTTTAAAATCCATCAATGGCAATTTCACAGATGCAAAGTCATTTTCAGGAGCCTAAAGCAAACAACAATAAAACTTTACGTTTTCTTACGAAAATAATACATTTTCATACTTGAAGTAGTAGTAGTGTTTTGTAATGTTCAAAAGTGATATGTTATTCATAATGATATTCATCGATTTGAAAGATATATTGTTCAATTTTGATCTTCCAAATAAGTGAATTGTTTATTTTGGAACACTTCAATTTTGTTATGTGTCGATTAAATAAATTCTTATTTGAAAAGAATTTGACTTATTTAATCATTGTTTTATTTAAAATAATTTGGTACATGTCAGGGCACAAGTGTAATTTTTACAACAACAAAATTTACCTATTTCAAACTCTAAGCGTTCAAAATGTAGAAATTTTGAATTTAAAGTTTGTAGATTTGTACAATAACAAGAATAAAGCTTTTAATAGTATACAACTTAAAATTGAAGGCGTTCAACTTCAAATTACATGGAACTTTGCAAAATTAAAAAATCCATATTAGTAGCAAAAACGTTTTTAAATTTGTAGCTTTGCGACTTAAGTAATACATCTTTAAATATTTTTTTTATTACGCCGCCATCATAAGTGCGATCTTAGGTACTGTGACGATGTCTAAAATGTCACTTCTTAGCCTATGGAATTTATTTGAACATAATGGAATTGAATGTAATTGAGTTGAATTGAATGGAATTTTATGGAATTCAATTGAATTGACTTGAATTGAATGGAATTGAATTTAATGGAATTGAATTAAATCGAATTGAATGGAATTGAGTTGAATTGAATGGAATTGGATTGAACTGGATTGGATTCCCTCTCGGGTTTTTAGATTAGGACTCTATGCAAGCTATTTCCACTTATGATGACTGGTGTGATAAAAAATAGTGTGACACTCGGCCCCTAAGTGGCACTTTGCCTCGTGTGAATTGCAGTACTCGTTCTTCGTCTCGGCTACGCCTCGACTCTGACTCGTACTGCAACTTTCACACCCGGCCGAAAAAGTGCCACTTAGGGTCCTTGTATCACAAATAACTATTATTAAATTATCAATAAAGAAACAACCTATTCATCAGCATAATACCGTCACATTGTATGGGCACGATAACTTGAAGATAGTTGCAGATAAATTTATTAAATTTGGAGGGCTTATTTTTACTGCCAATATTTTGAAAGCGATTAAAGGATTTCTAAAAATATTCAGTACATTTTTTAAGGCCTTTATAATATTTAAAGAATAGGCTTTTTTATAGTAAAATATTTTTCATTAACATAATTCAAAGTGAATCAATTGATCTATGATATTAATACATTCGATTGAAAATGAAGTAAGATATGATCATTTATAATAATTATTTGAGAAATCTATTTTTTACAGTAAAACTTTTGTCGTTAATATAACTCAAACTTGATGCAAGAACAGGGTGTCTATTCAAATCCTGCAAAAAAATTCCCTGGCATTTCTACACTGAGCGAAGAATTCCCGTATAGTTCGGGTTTACACCCCAATAGTTCGGGTGGGTTCTCTATTTTTTTGTTTCACACGAAGGTTTGGTGCGCTTGCACTACTGAGACGTGCGATCACCCGAACCATTCGGGTGCTCAACCGAAACAGCAGCAACCGAAGTGGTGGGGGGCCCGCCCCAATATTTGGGGAGCTTGCACGAATGATTCGGGTAGTGGCACGAATGATTAAGGTCGTTAGACAACTGGAATCAATTAAAAATCTTACACGTTGATGATTACAGTTCAACCCTGTCCTAAAGCACTACTAGTACATTATCGAGTTTTCGATTATGTGATTTACCTAATCATAGAATGATCCGTTAGTATAAATATGAGTGATGAACAATAAATTCGACATAACCTAGAAAGAGTGACATTCGGGAAGAACCTGATGTTCATCAGCTGCGGCCATTAGCGAACATGCGCAAACGTCGAACGCGCAACATCCAACGCGGTTCTTCTTCTTCTTCTTTACTACCCACACTCCCTTTCACAATGGAGGGGGTGGGAACGATTAGCCTAGGTCTGGAGAGAATTTACTC
>CAKNYM010047878.1:0-31135 GCA_932195095.1 Andricus curvator
TAATAGAAACATCCTGCCGCGTAATAGAATCATGCTGGCGCGTAATAGAATCATGCTGGCCTGTAAGAGGATCACCCTGGCGCGTAAAAGTATCATCCTGGAGCGTAATAGTATCATGCGGGTGCGTAATAGTATCATCCTGGCCTGTATTAGGATCACCCTGGCGCGTAAAAGTATCATCCTGGCGCGTCATAGTATCATCCTGGCGCGTAGTAGAATCATCCTGGAGCGTAATAGTATCATGCGGTTGCGTAATAGAATCATGCTGGCCTGTAATGGGATCACCCTGGCGCGTAATAGTATCATCCTGGCGCGTAATAGAATCATCCTGGCCCGTAATAGAATCATGCTGGCTGGTAATAGAATTATGCTGGCGCGTAATAGTATCATCCTGGAATGTAACAGTATCATGCAATAGAAGCGTGTTTGCTAGCTAGTGATGCCGTTCTATACGAGATTGTCTCTATATCGTATCCAAAAATCTCGGTCTTTTCTCGTTTCGGTATCGGTTTCTGAGACTCCAGTCTCGGTTAGTCTCGTAACGGTTTGGTATCGGAGAACCGATATTTCGCTAGATCGTAATAGAATCATCCTTGCGCGTAGTGGAATCATCCTGGCGCGTAGTTGTATCATCTTGGTGCGTGATAGAATCTTCCTTGCGCGTAATATAAACATCGTGGCGCGTAATAGTATCATACTCGCCTGTAACAGATATACCCTGGCGCGTAATACTATCCACCTGACGCGTAATAGAATCATCCTTGCTCGTAATGGTATCATCCTGACGCGGTATAGAATCTTCCTGGCGCGTAATAGTATCATCCTGGCGCGTATTAGAATCCTCCTGGCGCGTAATAGTATCGTCCTGGCACGTAATAGTATCATCCTGGCCTGTAATAGGATCACCCTGGCGCGTAATAGTATCATCCTGGCGCGTAATAGAATCATCCTGGCGCGTAATAGAAGCATGCTGGCTCGTAATAGAATCAAGCTGGCGCGCAATAGAATTATGTTGGCGCGTAATAGAATCCTGCTTGCGCGTAATAGAATCAAGCTGGCACGCAATAGGATCACCTTGGCGCGTAATAGAATCCTGCTTGCGCGTAATAGAATCAAGCTGGCACGTAATAGGATCACCGTGGCGCGTAATAGAATGATGCTTGCGCTTAATATAATCATGCTCGCCTCTAATAGGATCACCCTGGCCTGTAACAGGATCACCCTGGCGCGTAATAGTATCATCCTGGTGCGTAATAGAATCACCCTGGCGTGTAATGGTATCATTTTGTCGCGTGATAGAATCTTCCAGGCGCGTAATAGAAACATCCTGCCGCGTAATAGAATCATGCTGGCACGTAATACAATCATGCTGGCCAGTAATGGGATCACCCTGGCGCGTAATAGTATCATCCTGGTGCGTAATAGAATCACCCTGGCGTGTAATGGTATCATTTTGTCGCATGATAGAATCTTCCAGGCGCGTAATAGAAACATCCTGCCGCGTAATAGAATCATGCTGGCACGTAATACAATCATGCTGGCCTGTAATGGGATCACCCTGGCGCGTAATAGTATCATCCCGGCGCATAATAGAATGATTCTGGCGCGTAATATTATCATCCTGGCGCGTAATAGAATCATGCTGGCACGTAATAGTATCATCCTGGCATGTAATAGGAACACCCTGGCGCGTAATAGTACCATTCTGGCGTGTAATAGAATCATCCTGGCGCGTAATAGAATCATGCTGGCTCCTAATAGAATCATGCTGGCACGTAATAGTATCATCCTGGCCTGTAATAGGATCACCCTGGCGCGTAATAGTATCATCCTGGCGCGTAATAGAATCATCCCGGCTCGTAATGGTATTATCTTGGCACGTGATAGAATCTTCCAGGCGCGTCATAGAAACATCCTGCCGCGTAATAGAATCATGCTGGCGCGTAGTAGAATCATGCTGGCCTGTAAGAGGATCACCCTGGCGCGTAAAAGTATCATCCTGGCGCGTAATAGTATCATCCTGGCGCGTAGTAGAATCATCCTGGAGCGTAATAGTATCATGCTGGCGCGTAATAGAATCATGCTGGCATGTAATGGGATCACCCTGGCGCGTAATAGTATCATCCTGGCGCGTAATAGAATGATTCTGGCGCGTAATAGTATCATCCTGGCGCGTAATAGAATCATGCTGGCACGTAATAGTATCATCCTGGCCTGTAATAGGAACACCCTGGCGCGTAATAGTACCATTCTGGCGCGTAATAGAATCATCCTGGCGCGTAATGGAATCATGCTGGCTCCTAATAGAATCATGCTGGCACGTAATAGTATCATCCTGGCCTGTAATAGGATCACCCTGGCGCGTAATAGTATCATCCTAGCGCGTAATAGAATCTTCCCGGCTCGTAATGGTATCATCTTGGCACGTGATAGAATCTTCCAGGCGCGTAATAGAAACATCCTGCCGCGTAATAGAATCATGCTGGCACGTAGTAGAATCATGCTGGCCTGTAAGAGGATCACCCTGGCGCGTAAAAGTATCATACTGGCGCGTAATAGTATCATTCTGGCGCGTAATAGAATCATTCTGGCGCGTAATAGAATCATGCTGGCTTTTAATAGGATCACCCTAGCGCGTAAAAGTATCATGCTGGCACGTAGTAGAATCATGCTGGCCTGTAAGAGGATCACCCTGGCGCGTAAAAGTATCATACTGGCGCGTAATAGTATCATTCTGGCGCGTAATAGAATCATTCTGGCGCGTAATAGAATCATGCTGGCTCCTAATAGAATCATGCTGGCGCGTAATAGAATCATCCCGGCTCGTAATGGTATCATCTTGGCACGTGATAGAATCTTCCAGGCGCGTAATAGTATCATCCTGGCGCGTAATAGAATCATCCTGGCCCGTAATAGAATCATACTGGCTGGTAATAGAATTATGCTGGCGCGTAATAGTATCATCCTGGAGTGTAACAGTATCATGCAATAGAAGCGTGTTTGCTAGCTAGTGATGCCGTTCGATACGAGATTGTCTCTATATCGTATCAAAAAATCTCGGTCTTTTCTCGTTTCGGTATCGGTTTCTGAGACTCCAGTCTCGGTTAGTCTCGTAACGGTTTGGTATCGGAGAACCGATATATCGCTAGATCGTAATAGAATCATCCTTGTGCGTAGTAGAATCATCCTGGCGCGTAATAGTATCATCCTGGCGCGTAATAGAATCATCCCGGCTCGTAATGGTATCATTTTGGCGCGTGATAGAATCTTCCAGGCGCGTAATAGAAATATCCTGCCGCGTAATAGAACCATGCTGGCGCGTAATAGAATCATGCTGGTCTGTAATAGGATCACCCTGCTGCGTAATAGTATCATCCGGGCGTGTAACAGTATCATGCAATAGAAGCGTGATTGCTCGCTAGTGATGCCGTTCGATACGAGATTGTCTCTATATCGTATGAAAAAATCTAGGTTTTTTCTCGTTCCGGTTTTGGTTTCTGAGACTCCTGTCTCGGACACTCTCGTATCGGTTTGGTATCGAAGGACCGATATATCGCTGGATCGTAATAGAAACATCCTGGCGCGTAATAGAATCATGCTGGCCTGTAACAGGAATACCCTGGCGCGTAATACTATCCACCTGACGCGTAATAGAATCATCCTGGCTCGTAATGGTATCATCCTGACGCGGTATAGAATCTTCCTGGCGCGTAATAGTATCATCCTGGCGCGTATTAGAATCCTCCTGGCGCGTAATAGTATCGTCCTGGCCTGTAATAGGATCACCCTGGCGCGTAATAGAAGCATGCTGGTGTGCAATAGTACCATTCTGGCGCGTAATAGAATCATGCTGGCGTATTACAGCATCGGCCTACCACGTAATAAAATCACGCTAGCGCGTAATAGAATAATGCTGGCTCGTAATAGAATCATGCTGGAGCGTAATAGAATCATGTTTGCCTGTAATAGGATCACCCTAGCGCGTAAGAGTATCATCCTGGTGCGTAATAGAATCATACTGGCTCGTAATAGAATCATGCTGGCGCGTAATAGTGTCATCCTGGCCTGTGATAGGATCACCCTGGCGCGTAATAGAATCATGCTGGTGCGTAATAGTAACATCCTGGCCCGTAATAGAATCATGCTGGCGTATAATAGGATCATCCTATCGCGTAATAGAATGACGCTAGTGCGTAATAGAATCATGCTGGCTTTTAATAGAATCATGCTGGAGCGTAATAGTATCATCCTGGCGCGTAATAGAATCATCCTGGCGCGTAATAGAATCATGCTGGCGCGTAATAGAATCGTGCTTGCGCGTAATGGAATCAAGCTGACTCGTAATAGGATCACCTTTGCGCGTAATAGAATCATGCTCGCGCGTAATAGAATCATGCTGGCTCGTAATGGTATCATCTTGGCACGTGATAGAATCTTCCTGGCGCATAATACAATCAAGTTGGCGCGTAATAGGAACATCCTAGCGCGTAATAGAATCATCCTGGCGCGTCATAGGATCATGTGCTAGCATTTAGTACAACCATGTTTACTAGCATTGGATAGGGTCATGTTGGCTAGCATGGAATAGCACCATGTTTGCTAGCATATAATAGTACCGTGTTTGCTACCTAGTGATGCCTTTCGATACGAGATTGTCTCGATATAGTATCTGAAAATCTCGGTTTATTCTCGTTTCGGTATCGGTTTGTGAGATTGCAGTCTCGGTTAGTCTCGTATCGGTTTGGTATCGGAGAACTGACTTATCGCTCGGATCGCTCATTAGAGGCTCACGCTGGCGCGTGATAGAATCATCTTGGCGCGTAATAGAATCACTCTGGCGCGTAATAGAATCCTCTTAGCGCGTAATAGTATCATCCTGGCGCGTAATAGTATCATCCTCGAGTGTAACAGTATCATGCAATAGAAGCGTGTTTGCTAGCTAGTGATGCCGTTCGATACGAGATTGTCTCTATATCATGTCAAAAAATTTCGTTATTTTCTCGTTTCGGCATCGGTTTCTGAGACTCCAGTCTCGGTTAGTCTCGCATCGGTTTAGTATCGGAGAACCGATATATAGCTGGATCGTAATAGAATCATCCTAGCGCGTAATAGTATCATCCTGGCGCGTAATAGAATCGTGCTGGCGCGTTATAGTGTCATCTTGGCCGGTAATAGGATCACCCTGGCGCGTAATAGAATCATGCTGGTGCGTAATAGTATCTTCCTTGCGCGTAATAGAATCATGCTGGCGTATAATAGGATCATCCTACCGCGTAATAGAGTTATGTTGGCGCGTAATAGAATCGTGCTTGCGCGTAATATAATCAAGCTGACTCGTAATAGGATCACGTTGGCGCGTAATAGAATCATGCTGGCGCGTAATAGAATCATGCTGGCCTGTAATAGGATCACCCTGGCGCGTAATAGAGTCATCCTGGCGCGTAATAGAATCATGCTGGTTCGTAATAAAATCATGCTGGCGCGTAATAGAATCATGCTGGCGCTTGATAGGATCATCCTACTGCGTAATAGAATCATTTTGGCGCGTAATAGAATCGTGCTTGCGCGTAATATAATCAAGCTGACTCGTAATAGGATCACGTTGGCGCGTAATAGAATCATGCTGGCGCGGAATAGAATCATGCTGCCCTGTAATAGGATCACCCTAGCGCGTAATAGTATCATCCTGGTGCGTAATAGAATCATACTGGCTCGTAATAGAATCATGCGGGCGCGTAATAGTGTCATCCTGGCCAGTAATAGGATCACCCTGGCGCGTAATAGAATCATGCTGGTTCAAAATAGTATCATCCTGGCGCGTAATAGAATCATGCTGGCGTATAATAGGAGCATATTACCGCGTAATAGAATCACGCTAGTGCGTATTAGAATCATGCTGGCTCGTAATAGAATCATGCTGGAGCGTAATAGTATCATCCTGGCTCGTTTCGGTATCGGTTTGTGAGATTCCAGTCTCGGTTAGTCTCGTATCGGTTTGGTATCGGAGAACCGATATATCGCTCGAATCGCTCATTAGAGGCTCACGCTGGCGCGTGATAGAATCATCTTGGCGCGTAATAGGATCACTCTGGCGCGTAATAGAATCCTCTTGGCGCGTTATATAATCTGGCTGGCACGTAAAGTATCATCCTGGAGCGTAATAGAATTATGCTGGAGCGTAATAGGATCATCCTGGCGCGTAATAGAATCATGCCGGCGCGTGATAGGCTCATCATGTTTTGTAATAGTATCATTCTAGCGTATAATAGATTCATGCTGGCGCGTAATAGGTTTATCGTGGCACGTAGAAGAATCATGCTGGCGCGTAATTATATCACCCTGGCGTATAATAGAATCATCTTGGCACGTAATAGAATCATGCTGGCCCGTAGTATCTTCATCCTGGCGCGTAATACAATCATGCTGGTGCGTAATAGGATCATACTGGAGCGTCATAGAATCATCCTGGCGCGTAATGGAATCTTCCTGGCGCCTAATAGTATCATTCTGGCGCGTAGTAGAATCATCCTGCCGCGTAATAGAAACATCCTGTCGCGTAATAGGATCATACTGGAGCGTAATAGAATCATGCTGACGCGTAATAGAATCATGCTGTCGCGTAATAAGCTCATCCTGGCAGGTAATAGTATCATCCTGGCGCTTAAAAGAATCTTGTTGGCGCGTAATAGAATCATGCTGGAGCTTAATAGGATCATCTTCGCGCTTGATAGAATAATGCGGGCGCGTAATAGAAACATCCTGGCGCGTAATAGGATCAGACTGGCGCGTAATAGGATCAAACTGGTGCGTAGTAGAATCATGATTTGCGTAATAGTCTCTCCCTGGCGCGTAATAGAACCTTGCTGGTGCGTGATAGAATCATACTGGCGCGTTGTAGGATCATCGCGGCGCGTTCTAGAATCTTGCGGGCGCGTAATAGAATCATGCTGGCGCGTAATAGAATCATTCTGGTGCGTTTTAGAATTATCCTGGCACGTAATAGAATCATCCTGGCGTATAATAGAAACATGCAAATAGCTAGTTTACTACTCTGGGAATGAAAGCAGCTGTGGCAACAATTGTACATATGTGGATATGTTTTAAAAGTTTGTAATAAACCGATAGTGCAGAACATTAAACATCAAATTCTTCAAACAATCCAAATTTATCTAAACATTTACTAGTATTGCTAGAAAACAAATTAGTACTTGAAGATATTAAAATCGTTCGAACATGTTGTGAGATAAAATGTTTTTTTTTTCTTTTTATGTAAACTATATACTTGAACAAACACGAATTATTTTGATAATTGTCAAATTATTTAAACAAATTATTTTATTGCTATCATTGTTCAAAGAAATCATAACGTCTATGAAATATATTCGTTTCACGACTTACCTGAAAAAAATAAATGTTTAAGCAAACTAATTTTTTTGGAACAAGTCTAATTTGTTTAAAAATTTGAAAGTATTCTCAGAAAACAAAGTAGTACCTCAAAATATTCCAATTCTCCGAAAAATGGTAAAATTAAAATATGAAAAAATTGAATGGTCCAAAACAATTTGAAATTGTTAAAAAATTTACTATCATTCTTAGAAAACACATAAGTACATAAAAATATTAAAATATGTTAAAAGTTTGGTGCGATCAAATGTTTGTCCTGCTTTTTTTAGGTAAACTATAGGTATACTTTACCAAACATGCATTATTTAAATAAGTGTAAAATTATTTATATAAATTATTTAATTGTTATCATTGAATAAAAACTCATTATTTAAACAAATTGAATTTTTTGAAACATTTACTAGTATTATCAGAAAACAAATTAGTACTTAAAAATAATAAAATATGATGAACATTTGCTACGATAAAATGTTTCTCTTGCTTTTTTTAGGTAAACTTTCTTTTTTCACTTGAATAAACACGTATTATATAAATAATTGTAGAATTATTGGAACAAATTATTTTATTTTTATTATTGATTAAAATACTCATAACAAAATACGTTTATTTTGTGACTTACCTGAAAAAACAGACTGTTCAAATAATTGAAAATTAGTTAACATATGACTCAGTATTCCTAAATGACCGATTAATGAATATTAATAAAAAAAAATAAAAAAACGTTCATATATCGCAATATTACGTAAAATTCGTAAAAATGTATGATTGATTCTTATTCTTCAATGAATTATGGACAGCATACTGCAATACGGAATTATTTGTACCATTTCATCATTTTTAAGATTTACAAAATACTGACTTTTTTCCATGTTAAATCAATGGGAAACTGCATGGTATTTGCGCGACCCCTAAATATTAACCGTTTTTGCTCAAATTTGGAGATTTGTTTGTGGGCATTCGAAGAAAACTGGTGGGTGAGACCGAATAAATTCCATCCTAGTCTAGACGTACCGAAAAATCTGGCTAATTGTACCAAAATTTTGGTATAAATAGCCCCTCATCCAATTCTATTTGTACCAAAAAAATATGGCTATACGTACCAAAATTTCGGTACTTGAAGCGACGGCCTTCTTTCAAAATTAGAATTGTGAAATTGAAATTTTTTTTTATAAATAAATCCTGTTAATTTGAAATATTTCAATTGAAAATGGTTTCAAATTAATAATCGGATAATTCAAAAAACCTGTCCTAAAATTCAAATCTACCGAATGCATTAGTCAACTGAGCTACGGAACCGTTTAGATATTTCTGCCAAGCTCTCGGTCAAGCGTTTTTACTAAGAAAAACGTGGCCAGCTAAGAAATATATGTGTCGTGCTCAGTTTTATGGGTGATTTTTTATACATATTAGATCTAATATTTTGTAACGAGCTTGGGAAAAATATTTTGCTTAGAAATATTAACTCACACAGTAAATATATTATTAGTAATTTATATGTATTATTATAAAATGATTTTAATTTTTAAAAAGTACATATATAAAAATGCTTTTGTATTATTGAAGATTCAGTGTTGAAAAATAGTTTTCGAATGGAATTTTTTGAATTCTTTTTTTATTTTATAATCATCTCACTTTATTGAAACCTAACATTCATTTACATACCTAATATATAAAGAAAAAATAGTTTGAGCAAAGTAATAATATATCAAATATAAAATCGAAATCGCTATTTAAAGATGAGACAAGCTCAAAGTGTACCTAACAGTTCATCTAATTTTACCTAACTGGTAGGTAATTGACTTCTCATTTTACACAACTGCCAGGTAATCTTTATTATCTACTTGTATTATTTCTTACTGAATCGCGAATTAAATTGTAATAAATTTGTAATAATAATTCATATAATCATATCAAATATGACCCTATTTCATTTAAAATGACCGAAAATGAAATTTTAATGAAATGCCGTATTGTGTTTGGTTTACTGAACTAAGTAAAATTTAACACTCAAATATTCTCCGTGTACCATGTCATCATCAGTACTGAAGAAACGACGCAATTAAGGTTACATTATGTAGACAAACCTTACCATAGTGTTATAGAGTAGCATATTTATTGACTATCTTAGAATGATTACTGAATGATTCTAGTGATAATGATTGTACATATATATGGAGCATTATTTCTCAAGTATACTCATTCAAAAAATTAAAGTTATCTGACCTACGTCAAACTTGGTCAAAGTCTAGTGCTATATTCGATAGTAGTTTAGGGAAACAATTGGTCCTTTAGATACATATTTACCGTGGGGGAGCGGGTGAAAATTTTGGTATATTCGTGAATATATTTCAAAACATTTCAAACGATATCCCAAAAATTGGAAAAATAGTGTGTAGAATATTTTAAAGCACAATTTTTCAATTTGGTAAGATTAAACAATAAAAAAATCGACCAAATTCAAGAAATATTTATAAGATTTGAAGGGATTCAAAAAGAATTTGAAACTGTACAAGGTTTTACAAAATGTAGATTTTTAAAGATTTCAAGCAAAAACTTTAGAAGCTTTAAAAGAATTTTGAAAGGTTTCAAGCGAATAAAGAAATTTTCTTTAAATTCCTGGGAAAATTTGGAAGATTTTGAGGTAATTTTTTTACATTTTTAATGATTTTTAAAAATTTCAAGAAAAATTTGAGTCCGTTAAAAATATTTTAAATAATTTAAGAGGTTTTGAATAGATTAAAATATTTTGAAACTTAGAAACATTTCCGAAATTTGATCAAGTATGTTTTGATTTCTTCCAAACTTCTAAAAGTCCTAAATATCTTTGGAAAAGACTCGAATTTTTCGTAATATTTTGTAAGATCCTGTAAAATAAAAAAATGTCTTTAAAATCTTCTAGGTTATTTTTTGACACATCTGAAATATTCGAAAATCTTTTTTAATTTTCTCAAGAATCTTATGAAAATCGTATTTATATACATTTAAAAACAAACTGATAATCTTTTCTTGGCAGTAATTTCAATATTGGTATGGCTAAAAAAATATTTGAGAAGCATTCAGTGTTACATCAAAATATTTGTTTATTTATTTCTAGACAATACTTCAACTTAAAACCCCTTCTTTTATAAGAAAAACGTCTATTATCTTTTTATACATAATATAAAAAATTTTATGTAACGGCGGTGCGGGGGGGGGGGCTGAAGGAAATACTACGGACTGTTACATGGGCGCGGGGGGTTAAAAAAGGTCGAAAATAACGTTACGTAATATGTGAACGCTCCCTATATGTAATTTTGAAAATTTAGAATTCAGACTGATGCAATCTCCGGGCCCAGGGAGAATTCCCCCGTTATCCCCACCCCCCTCTCTCGACAGGTCTGAATGATAGTCTGCCCTGTCTCCGAGCCTTAGAGAGAAGAGAGAATTTTTTTTTGTCTAAAAACGAAAATTCACATTTTTTCAAAGCAGCACAAGATACGAAAGAAGTCAAAGAAGCAAAATTGTTCCTCTTAAAAACATGTTTAAAAAATTCCGTTTGATACTTTTGTTTATCTCGCGTTATTTTCAAGATTTTTGAGAAAATATGTTCAGAATCCTTTGAAATTTATTTTTTCTCAACCATGCATTTTCGTGGTATTATAAAAAACAAACATGAACATTTAACAGCTGAAAAAACTTTCACATCACACTATAAATTTGTATTGTTGAGCACAGGGTAAACTTTCACGGAATCTACTCTTTACATTTGGACGAATCTAAAAAAAATTAAGAGAAAAAGAACTGTGGGAGTTTTGAGTGAATTGATTTTGAATATTGTCAGAAAAACCACATTTTCAATTTTAAAAATTCAAATACTTATAACTTTGTCAATTTTTTTTTCGGCAAGTCGGTAAGTTGCTTATGATCTTATTCTCTTTGAAAAACAAAACATATTTGAGTGGCAAATGATTTTGTGACTTGAGCATGGACTGTCTGCCTGATTTGTAATGAATTCGGCTTAATATTTTCTGGGAAAAACAAAAAAACATGCATTTTTAGATAGGGTTTAGGGTCACAACCCCTCCCCCACACAAGCCAAACCCCTTTTCCAGGGGCCAAAGAAAAACAACGCGTCCTAATGTTGAGCATTTTGAATCAGAGAAGTTGTACGAAGTTGTACTTCTCCCACCTTTCGAAATAATCAAAATGCTTTGAAATTTCCAACACCAGGACACGTATTTTTTGTTGGGGCTCTTGAAAAAGGGCTTTGGGCGACATCCCTTGTGCCCTTCAGAATATGTGTCAACTCATTTCTCCTCCCTTTTCAAGGTCCACTTTCCAGATTATTAATATTTTACAAAATTGAAGACATTTTTGAAACAAAATCTCAACATTCATTTTGATCATTTTTCTAAAAAATATTCATTCTAGGAAAAAAAGTGTAAAGGCGTATATATAAAATATCTATTTTGACAAGATATACAACTTCTATGTACAATATTTTTGTCTCAGATCAATATTTGTTGATATTTTTGAAAAAAAAATGCCAAAAATGAATTAGATAAAAACTCACGTTGATAGAAAATGGTACATTTGTCGCAGTAAAGTAATGCAAAAAAAATAAAAATAAATATAAATTAATTTAAAAAAGGTAGCTATGAAGAACAAGAAAGGATCTGCTGAGGCCAAGGTGGTGTAATTAATTGACGTTCCACTCATGGAAAGTCGCGTGCTCGGCTCAAATCTGGGCTGAGGCAATTTTTGTCTTGTCCTCCAAAAATTATTTGTCCGAAACAATCGTTTTGATATCGAAATTTATATGAACTAAAAATTTCAAAAAGCGGACGTTAACATCTGTAAATGGTTATCATCATCAAAAAATTAATTCAGTATATCAAGTCAATATTCTTGGATGACCTTTTCGAAAGTATGCCCCTGGATTATCCTTAGATTTTATATACTATGCTTATTTACGAGTAAATATTGAATAACGTGCTTTTTCACAAATTCTCTTCATTCAGATAAATTCCCTACGACTTCAGTCACAATTGGAGACTATCTTTTCGAATCGATTTTTTTTATTTGTACCGAGGAGGAATTAACTCGTCAAAAACTCGTACATAGTAATCCCTAATATGCATTATTATGCGTTATATCATGATTATTTCGCGGATATTACAGGGTTATTGAAGAGTGTTCATTATAGATTAAAAATGAATTTTAATTTTAGCATCAGTTGAAATAAAATTTAAATCAGAACTAAACTCAAATAACTAGTCATAAATTAAAGTAAACTTTCAAATTGTCCTATTTTTTCAATATTCATTATTGTGACAATCAATTAATAGTTTTTGATATAGTTCAAATTGAACTGAAAATTAAAGTACTTACAAGTAAATGAATGAAATGAACTTTTCTTAGTGATAAAAAAATTACTATTCCTATTAAATCTTCTTGATAATAATTTTTTTTACGAAAAAATGTTCATTTGTGCCATTTGTTTATACTATTCGTTATAGACAATAATAATGGTTAAATTGTTAACAAATTTTCTTCTTACAATATCAATACTGAGGTACTATTAAAACAAATAGAGTAAAAAAAGCACCTACCCGAGTAAAAAAATGACAGTTGCTTATTCATTTCATAAATGGTTCATATTACTTGTTTATTCAATTATTAGCTAAAATTCTTGATTAAATATCAATAATAACTTGCTTCCGACAGACTTTATTGGGAAAAACAAAAATTCCATGAATAAACTTTCATTTGGTGCATTTGTTTAATAATATTTTTTCTACAAAGAAATAAATATGATCCCTACTCTACAATTTTCGTGTTTGATAACCATTTTTTTAAATAGTTTCAAGTATGTTAAGGGGGAAAGAGAAAATTAAAATCTCGAGGGAAAAGCAAAATTTTATATTTATTGATATAATTGTTTATAAAAATAGCATTTCAGATCAGAAACCAGTATTGTCAACATTTTTGCAGTGTACTGAAGTATTTGTTCATATACATTTTCAGAAGCGCCAACCCTGGGGGCGCCCGATCCAACTAGTTCAACAGGGTCATTGCAAAAAGAAATGAATTTGTTTTTCAAGTTTAACTCAAAATATAAAAGTGGATAACTATTTTGACTATAAAGAAACGAATTTTTGTGAAGTTTCTATTTTTTCATTTCATTCTGAAATCTGTCAAGAAATTTGTCGACTGTTTCGACTTTTTTCATTTGAGATTAGGAAGTAGGTCAGTAAGACCATTAAAATCAACCTTCGTCGCTTTTCTTCTTTGGTTGGTAGAAGCGATTCCATAACTCAAGGTCATTGTATTGTTTAAAATATTACTAATTTAGTTTTTAATTTTGTTCGAAATAAAGTATTTATACCACTTTTTCTTTTACCGATGCCAACAGTAGGTAATTTATTTTTGAAAAATGCGATTTTTGTGAATCACGCGAAGACCCTGTTAGAATATTTGGCAAGCAGATGATGTATACATTATTTGATAATAACCAACGTTGCCTATATGGAATAAGTTAAATCATTAACTGAATTATAGAACCTTGGAAACGACACTTGTGTTTTCATGTATTCATTTGATAAAAGGAACGCCCAATAAACCTGAAATATGTTCTGTAGGGCCTGGTGATATCAGATCCCCGAGGAAAATAAGCAAAACTTAATATTCAAGCTTAGATCTGACCAACTAAACAAATAAGTGTCATTAACGGAGTGATCGTTTTAAGTTTTTACATCTCCTCATTATAAACCCTAGTATTTTCTTAGCAGCAACGACCTCACATATATCTAGTCATCAAAAATCATTCAGCTATCACGTAGAATTCCAGGATCCCTCTATACATACTTCCACTCTTTAAAGTTCAACGCAATCAATGGAGCATCTATGCTGCAGGGATGCAATACTACATTTTCATTTGAGAAAGATAATATACTATATTTAAGGGAATTGAGCTTACTTTGCTCACTTTGCATTAATCGTTATATAAATTTATATTAGGTTGAAGATTTACACGAATTTACAAATCAAAAACAGCCCCTGACGTAAAAGTTCAATTTGGCGTTCGTTATTTTACACATCCTTTTTACAAAAGCTCGGACGGTATTTAATTTTTAATGTGTACTAAAAGTTTGCTTGTTCACTCTTTAAAGACAAAACATAATCGGAAAAGAATGACACATAGGGGAGACCACCCTACAGTAGATAATGATCCTACAGTAGATAATTATTAATTATAAGCACAAATATAAGTAAAATAATCCATCCTAATTTTAATGTAATACCACGTATCATATCATAAGTATTAATTACATTAAATTTTTTATTTTTTATACATTAGAATTTTAAAGTAATAATTATCTACTCTAGGATCATTACCTACTGTAGGGTGGTCTCCCCTATGGCGAATATCTATTAAACAAGACCTGATGCAACTAAATATACTACCGTCGAAAATTAATTTCCAACGGTAGCGTATTTCTTTACATTAGGTACCGACAATTTTCGGTACAATCAGCGAAAGTACTATTAAAAATCACTGCTGACTTTGAGATGTGATTACTCGTTCAAAAATGGAGCGAGAAACTATTTTGAAAACCCGTTGAAAAGCTTATTAAATTACACGTCAATTGAGTACAAATAGACATATTCTTTTACCTTTCGGAGAGAATATACTGCGTGAGAAGTTAACAAAAAAAAATCAAGAATTTCTCGAATTTGTACCTCGACTTAATTTGTGGCATGACCTAGGGAATGGATAGCAAATACGCAGTTACGCTTTGGACATTTATTGTCATATCTTGACAACCCCTGAATATTTTTGAAGTTTCATTGACTGGAATTAAAGATGAGATTTCACAGATTACGTCTTGTCAATTTGAGTTTTTTCCCCGAAGTATCCTAAGTCACAGCACGAGTTGAAGTTAAGAAACAAAATATGAGAAATTCTTGGCCAACGGCCATACCACGCTGAAAAAACAAGTTCTCGTCAGATCACTGAAGTTAAGCAGCGTTCGGCGCGGTTAGTACTTGGATGGGTGACCATTCGAGAATACTGTGTGCTGTTGGCACATCGTGGATGTGGTGAGCCCACACTTGTAGTAGTTATTTACTACAAGAAACTATCCACCTAGAAACACTATTCCGAATCGGGTAGTGTCACGCCTACCCTGAAAGGGAAATGGCTTAATGGTATACTTACTTACTTGGCGACCACCGCTCTCGCGGTCGACAGCAGTAATCGCCTACTGAAACTTGACATTTGAGGCTTTGACATTTTTGTCGTATCTCGAGAACCCATGAAGACTTTCCAAGTTTCATTGGCTTGAATTAAAGATGAGACTTCAAAGACTAAGTGTTATGAATTTGAGATTTTTGCTACAATTTTCCTAGGTCATGCCACAAGTTGAAGTCGAGGTACAACATTCGAGAAAATCTTGATTTTTTTTTAACTTCTCACGTAGTATATTCTCTCCATATGGTCAAAAACATCTCTAGTGGGGCTCAACTGACACCTAATTTAATAAGATTTTTAACCATTTTTTTTTAATTTTCTCGCTCCATTTTTGAACGAGTTATCACGTGTCAATGTCAGCAATGTTTGTTAATAATACTTTCGCTGATCGTACCGACAGTTTCCGACGGTAGTGAAGAGGGTCGATCCATGTTCAGTGGAAAAAAAACTTTAAAATCATTTAAAAATTAGAGGCATTGACAAATACTAATAATAATTTTCAAAAAATTCTCCAAATTCTCAGAAAAATGTGGGCTTCCGAATTATTTGGGAAAAATAAGATCTTAGCAGTGGCCCAAGAAATTGCATAGGTTGTGGAACTGATAATTAGTCGTTATTAATCAGAAGATAATTATTTTAAATTTTAATCTAGATGCTAATTATATTTGTTTGCATGTAGCTGTTTTGCAATGCTGGGAACTAAAGCAGCTGTGGCTACAATTCTACGTACATATGTCTCAAAAAGTGATTCTAAACTGGCATTGGAGAATATTAAACTTACTTTTGACGATGTCATTCACCCATCACTATAAAAATTGTAAAGCGAATACCGAACATGTCTTAGGCGCCGAAAGAATTTTTTGTAACTCTTGCTCAAATTTTCCACCGTTTCGTGCTTCGAAAGTATGCCGAAAATGACGTTGTTTAGAAAAGCATCACAAAAATTACAAACGCGCATGCGTAAATCTGCTCTAGCTTCTTCTTGAGACACTAGTTACATTTTTGCACATTTTTATAACACTCTGTTTATTTTTTCATTAAAAAATAAATTAAATATTGCGTATAATTATTGAAAATGGATGAAAATTTATCAATCGATCGCTGTCTGGCATCTTATTCAAGCATATGGCGCTTCTGTCTGCTTAAGTACGGCTGTAAGAGGACTATGAACCAAATCTAAAAATTACTTTCTCTTTAAAAATACAAACTTTGACAGGCCAGAGAACGGTAGATTGATATATTTTCTTCCACTCGCCAGAATATTAACGCGATATTTTATTTAGTTCAAAAATAAGTAAGTATACCATTAAGCCATTTCCCTTTCAGGGTAGGCGTGACACTACCCGATTCGGGTAGTGTTTCTAGGTGGATAGTTTCTTGTAGTAAATAACTACTACAAGTGTGGGCTCACCACACCCACGGTGAGCCAACAGCACGCAGTATTCTCGAATGGTCACCCATCCAAGTACTAACCGCGCCCAACGCTGCTTAACTTCAGTGATCTGACGAGAACTGGTTTTTTCAGCGCGGTATGGTATTATTCAAAAATAAGAAGACGGAAAAAACATTATTGACACGGTTTGTAATTTGTGACGTCATTGACTATCATTGGCCTGTTCATGTTTTTCAATGGGTCCAAACCCAGTTTGTCGCTCGTTATAAAAACGCTATTATAATCATTATTATCAAGTAAAACTGTACAAATCCTATATCAAGTTTTAATGTTTACTGTATAATCCAATGTTCACAATTAAAAACTATACAACTCCCAAATAAAGGTGCACGTTCTAAAACCTTGAGCTATGATTACGATTATATCGGAATAAAACTTTTACTTTCATTTTTAAGTTTCCTATGTGAAAGTTTATGATTGGATTGAAACTGATCGGAATTGATCTAGCGATACAGCAAAATGACGCCTTGTCTTGTGGGTTACTTTTTTAACAAAATATAGTAGATATTTCTAAGTCTTTAAGGAAAAAAATAATGAAAAAAAGAAGAAAATTAAAGAAAACAAAAAATTAATAAAAAATAATGCATTTTTGAAGATTTTTTTCAGCTCTATCCGCGAGAAGTCTTATCTTACCTTATCCAATCCAGAATTGTATCCTACGTATCAGAATCTTGGAAATTTATATCAAATTGTATCCGTCAAGACATCTTATACTTTTCTATCAAAATTTTCTCATTGCATAAGATTTTATAGTTTTAATTTCTTGTATTTGTGAAGTTTACACGTACGGATCTGACAAGTGGAAGGGGGAGCTGAAAAAGCACAAAAGCTGCGTCAAAAATTTGTTTTAAGTTGAAAGATTTCCAGGAATCTATTTCAAATTTTCTGAGTTTTTATTTTCACAGAAAACCTAGTTAGTTTAGAAAACATTTTAATTCACTTTTTTACATTCTACATAAATTCTATATTTAAATAAATTCTACGTAAATCTTGGATTTACTGTTTGAAGTGCGCGATTGGGATCACATGTTTTCAGATTAAGACATTAGCAATGAAGCCAACACAATGATAGCTGCTTTAATTTTTCAGTTCACATAAGTTAATAATTTTTATTCATATAATTATTATGTTAAACTGTCGATTTTTAAATTAAAAACCACTTTCTAATTATATCACGATTAAAATTCAGGATAAGATTTTAAAAAAATTGTTGCGGTATATATGGCACCGATAATTTTGAAAATACAATTACGGAATATATGATCTAGACGAAAATAGAATACATCGAGGGAGCAATTAAAGAAACTATACGACTTTTTCCCATTCCACTTTTTATATCCCGGAAAGTGTGAAGCGACCTGAAATTGGGTATTTTATCCATATATTTATTCAACAATAAATACTATCCTAATTGTGAAGCGAACACCAAATATATCTTGGATGCAAAAATAATTTTGGTAATCTTCTTTTTAGAAATTTGGGAAAGTGATGGTTAGTTTCCCTTATTCTTGGACCATTTAATGATTATTTAAATTATACTTATCACTGCAGAAAGAAGACTTGCAAGAATTGTCATTCATGAAATTAAATCTCCTAATTTTTATATTTTATATTCAGGGAACCATTCTTAAAAACTAATCAATGTATAGTTTTGTAACAAAATATTTTTTGCAAAAAAATGCTTAATTTTTGTACATTATGATTTTTTTGGTTCGCGATATTTTTTTCTTGACATAAGAAAATTTTTTTATATGATCGACTGTAGCAGCTTTTTTTATGTATCATGCCTTTAGCGCCACCTTTTTTAGTGGCCAGATTTCTTACTCACCTTTTCTTAAATCGTTTCCAAGGTCGTCGTAACATCGGAGGCGCCACTTCTTTAAGAAAACAGTTCTTTTCCTTTCTTACCGACCTGTCTATTTCCTCTTCACAGGGTATACTAAGATTTGAAAAGAAACATTTGTAATATCTTTTATAATAATTCCTTAAATCTTCAAAGATATTTTTTTAAGATCTTTAAATCTTTAAAGATCTTTCAGTAACTGAATTAGAGAATTTCATCAAAATTCTACTGCTCTGTTATATGTAAATATTTGCGTTAAGGTTGCAAATTTATATTGGAAATAATTACTAAGTAAACTAAAATAATTAATCATTTCATCCGGTTAACAGTTTCTCAAGTATAAATTAGAAAAATGAATAAATTACGCTAATTAAATAAGGACTAATCATTTATGAAATCAAAACGAAACTTCTTTTTATGTTCTCAGTTAAAATTTCAAGATTCTTTTTGTTAGGAGATAATAATTTTTTTTAAATTTGGAAAAAGATTAGTGAAGAGAGAAGGTCGATTACCGACCTTTGCATTCTTGGGAGTTGCGTTACCACGGGGGTGAATTTCTTAGGGTTGGAAGAGGGTGCGAGAAAGAGAGCTCAAGACTTTCTTAAAGATCTTTGCAGACTTAAACGTCCGAGGGCAGCACTGGTACTCATCAAAGAAAAAGTTAAAAAAAAACTGAAATATTTTTTCATTCAAATTTATTGGAAAATACAAAAATAAAAGTAAATTATAAATTTTATTATTATTAGATAAATAAGATTTTTGAAAATGATTTTTTCCGTTATTGAAAATCAGTTAAGAAATTTTTATTTTTTTAAATTTAACGAATTGTAAACGTTTTTGATGATTTCCATTAAATATAAATGCAAATAATATTTAAGTTTTAGATTTTCAAGGCATATAAGAAACTTGAAATTTGTATGCTTTTTCTACGTACAGAATAATTAGAGATTTAAAACATTCATTTAAACAAATTCCAATTATATGTGAAAAATTCAAAAATTTCAAATTCAACAATCATGAAAAGTATACACTTATAAAATTACAACCTTGAAATTTGTACTCCATATTTATAGTTGCATGTGATTATGTCATTTAAAATATAAAACTATGCTATTCACAATTTTGCCTTATTGTATTTAAAGTTCTATAATTTCTTTGGGTGAATCCAAAATTAGCAATTTCAAAATTAAAACCATCCACTCTGGTGAAAATGTATTTTCATACTAACATACATTTTATCGCAATATAGTACCATGCGAAAATTGTAATTTTTTGTAACAATTTGTCAATAATAATTGTACAATTTTGTAAAAGTGTCCGAGTTCAAGCAAAGAATTGTAGTTGTCACATTATTTTACTTGATTGTAATTGTATTATTATTGTATTTTATGTGAAAATACATTTCCGTCAGGGCAGAATAAAATAAATTCCAATTGGACAATTATTTACATCTTAAAACTTTTGAGAAGATTATTTAAAAAGCTAAGAGTTTTAGAGCATGGCTTACCGTATCAAAGTTGCTTCTCCTAAATATTTCAAATTCTACTCGCACAATTTAAAAGAGTTAGATCTCCACGTGTTTAAATTTGAACAATCTGCAATTTTTCCACCAATCGCAATAGAATAAACACAAATATAAACCTTCCAGGATCGGAAACTTTTCCAGTTTACAACTTTCAAATGCACATTCTCCATCATCTTTTGGAAATGTATTTTCATTTATTATTATTATTATTATTATTATTATACCATTAAGTTATTTTCCTTTCGGGGTAGGCGTGACTCGCTCGGTGAGGAATACTAAAATATAATAAACTACAATTAGAAGATTGCTAGATTATTAGAAGAATTTCCTTGTCACTTTTTATGATTTCTAATAATTGTTTTTAAAGCAATGGAAAAAATCTACCGGAAACTACAATTTTATGCTATTATTCACACACTTTTACAAAATCTTGCAAGTTCTGAATACACAGTTACACACTCTAGCAAATAATTACAATTTTTACATTGTTGCACTTTATTGTGAGTAATTTTATTTTATTACGAAAATACATAACGATCAGAGTAACTAGGAAATTCCCCATTAGATAGATTTTTTTTGTATAATAGGGCGACACAAAAATGTAAGAATTTTGATACAGTGCTTTAATTAATATATGTATTATAAAGTAACATATATTTTTAGAGATTCAGGAATTTCCTAAGTTTCTTTTACTAAGTGATAAACTCTGATCATAGGATGAGAATGAGGGGCTTTATCTGAAGATTGATATTAATTAGGGTATATAAGGAAGGGTCTAAGTTGGGCCAGTTGGAGACAGAAACCCAAGCCAAAGCAAGAGAGATCTCGGAGAGTATCTTGGCCGGGTCTCGCCGGTAGCTAGGCAACCCCTACCCCCTTAAACCACCCATTCACCCCTTTTCCCCACAGCCAACCTGCTGCCACCTTTTCCTCCTCACCTCCGACTGCAGTTCCTCTTTCAAAACCCTCCTCTTCTTCCCTCAAACTTACCGCGGGTGAGCGGGTTCCCAGTCGTGCCGCAGAGGTCACGCTGGGGTACCTCAGACCCCGGGGTTGTATCTCCCTTTTGCACACCCACTCATCCCACATCTCTCGCGCCATCATCAAGATTCGCGTGCTCATTCACATCGAAGATCTCTCGACCCAGTATCAACTGCAATAAACAGTTTCCGAATGAAAATCATAATTTGTTACACCAAGAAGAAATTATAAAAGAATCAAAGAATATCGATTCAATGGAATCAAAAGTTAATAATAAAATATCTCTAGAAAGCCATAACGGTCAATCATACACGTTTAACAACCTAGGAAACAAAAATCGATTGTATAAGTTTGAACTGGTTTTGAGCTCCGATATTATAACAGAACATCATTACAACCTTCAATCATGCAGAACTGCCAAAGTAAAGTGTATTTTGTTATACTACTTCATAATAACAAAATTTCATATTTTGTGTAAATTATAAGGAACCTAAACTTCAAATGTTTTAATTCAAATTAATGAATCGGTCAACAGTAGAGTGGTCCTTATTTTAGAACCATTAAAATGTTGCGGTTCATGTCGATGATTTCGTGAGGTTACACAAGAAACAGATGCCCACCAAATTTGAGCTTGATCCGATAATATTTAGAGGTGCCCCCACCAATTTGAAAGCCATGTAATTTACGTAGGGAAAGCTAAGTCAAACTTTGAAAATGTTTTAACTTTGTCAAATCTGATCGAAATATAACGCCCACCCAGGGAGTGGCAGCTTTTGGCAGACCAGAAAATTATAACTTGCAAAATTAATGATTAAAAAAAAACATCTAAAATAGTGCACGCCTAGCTTGAACCAACTTTTACTAAACAGGTGCTTGCCTATCTCGGGTGTTGCTGATTCTTGTTGGGGATACCAGCTAAATATTTTAGGCTGAAAATGAAAAAAATTGCTTAGGTTTTGACTTTTTGAATATAGTCTTTTTAAATTTTGGCTTCAAAATAGCTTAGTCCTAAAGTTTTATTTGCTCAATCCCTTCAGTTTCGCGTACAAAAAATAGATCCAAAGTGTTCAAGGACAATCGTTATGTTGGTCACTTTAAATTGGTTTAAAAGTGTAAAACATCAGCTTTTTGTAAATAGCTTGTTTCTGGTGCTTTTTGAAAAAAAAAACATTACAGAGTCAAAATAAAGTACATAAAATTGCCCGTAAAGAAAAGAATGTTTTAGATCTAATAGTTTAGAAGATATAGCCTTCAGAAGCGACTTTTGAGTGAAAATTAGGTGTAAAATTTCATATTTTTCTAAATATGTCATTAGCACGGCATCTTACATAAAAATGTGGCAGTTTTAAGTTTAAGTAGACTAAATTTCCTGAAAAACTGAAGAAAAAGAAACAATGTTTTAACTGCAGTAGATCGTAGGTTATCGCTATCTGAAGTAGACCAATTTTTCATAAAGTCTTATTGAACTCGAAGTTTCTCAAAATATTTCGCTTCGTTACACCAAAAATTCATAACTGTGCCTAAAATATTCTAATTTTAATAATTTTTAAAATTTTTTCTCAAGAAGTAAGCTCGTTTTAAAATATATAAATTTCTGCAAAATAATCAGATTTTCTTAAAACAAGCTATGATTGTTTTCAGTGTTAGATTTCGATTATATTTCATAAATTTACAAAATTTTCAAGCTTTGACTTAGTTTTCCATACGTCAATTACAATGGAATTTTACATCGGTGGAACACCTCTAAATATTATCCGATTGAGCTCAAACTTGGTGGGCATATTTTTCTTGTGTACCCTCAAAAAATCATCTACATGGAGCTTATGATTTTTGAAGAAAAAATGATCCTGCAGAAAAAGGATCACCTTAAACAACAGCCTCTGCAAAAATTATTATTGCCTGTAGTGGGTGCTAATAAAATTTCCAAAAGGCGGACAACTATGACCTTAGAAAAGGCGCGAAAATATGACTCTAGAATGTTACCTGTACCTGAGCAGAAAACAATACTATAAAAATCCAATTTTATTATTATACCGTCATAAATTGCAATTAAAAATATATTTGAAAAAAGGTATTCCTTTTGAAAGCAAATAATGGCTTGAAAATTTGAAAGAAAAATGTCTCTTAAATAACATAAACCAAAAACTAAATTTAAAATGCAATATCACCATATACTTATTTAGAGAAACTCCATTGATTTCCTGAATCTACGTTATATTTTCAGAAGATAATTGTATCTCAATTATATTATCTATTATATTATATCAAAGGAAGCTACACGAATAAAGTAATAGCATATATAAATCTATTATCTATTATATTATATGCCAACGGCCATACCACGCTGAAAAAAACAGTTCTCGTCCGATTACTGAAGTTAAGCAGCGTTGAGCGCGGTTAGTACTTGGATGGGTGACCATTCGAGAATACTGCGCGCTGTTGGCCCATCGTGGATGTGGTGAGTCCACAATTGTAGTTATTTACTACAAGAAACTATCCACTTAGAAACAATACCCGAATCGGGTAGTGTCACGCCTACCCTGAAAGGGAAATGGCTTAATGGTATACATACATATATTATTATCTAGTTTATAAACTATCTCTCAAGAATTATCCTCTCTTTGCATTTATTAGTATTGTTATATAATTTTTCTGAAAGATCACTTTTACGAATAACGAAAAATTTAAAAATGAATCTTATATCTAATGCATAGATAAACATAGAAAGTTTTCCGCAATACTTTATACAAGATAGATTTGAATTTCAGAAAAGATTTCATTTGGAGATAAGTAAAATAAATGCATAGATATTTCATATATGTACGAAGATACAGAATAACCATGTCCCCTTATGGTCACTGCGTTCGGACGCCAATAAATTTTTGCCTGTGAATTTATTGTCACAGTCTGAAATACCTAAACATAAGGCAAAATTGTCACCATAACTGTCTACATCATTTCACAAGTCAAGAGAGGTTAAAATTAAACCGATGTTATTCAGTTATTCAATGAACCTGTCCAGTTTTTACTAATTGTCAAGAATTTTTCCCACATACAAAAACAAAATATTCTGTACTAAAAGGGCTTAAAATCTTTTTTCAGCTGGGATTAGTGATTACAATTTATTACTGATTTTTTTAATTAATTTTCTTACGTTTGGAAGTTCAATTATAAGAAATGTTTTTTTTTTCAAAAGTAACTAAACTATACTCTTTTACATTTGAACCATTGCAATATTTTTTAAAGAAACTGGAAATAATTTGTTCTTTGTTACTATCAGTAATCTAAGAAGGACATTTAGTATGTTAATCGTAACCTACACGCTAAAAAGTTGTAAAACCTTTTTTTTTCTTCAAAAAATTGAGAAAAAATTTCCCTTACTAAACATTGACTGAAAATTTTGGTTCACACTCGTCTTCAAACTCAACTCCTTGTTTTTAATAACCTAATTCCTAACTTTTGACTCTCTCAATAGAGGTCATTAGTAGGAAAGTGGTACTTATACCAATCTTACATTTTGAGAAAAATGACTTATCTTCAGAGGTGCTAAAAAGAAAATAAAGGTTTTAGGCTGATACTTTTATTTATTAAGAGTATTCAAAAAAACTCGTTTATGTACTTTCTTTCGTGACTAACAATACCAATTTAAACATTAAATTTATACTTTTTAAATTCCTCATTCTTCAAATTGATTTTGCTCATTATTTTATAATTTATTTTTTCATTCACTCAGAGTCTCTTTCCGGGAATTGAATTCTAAACATTGTTCAACTCTACCTTAAAAAGTAAATCATTCTCTCTAGTATTCTATGATGCCGAAATTTTGAAAGATTCCGTAGAATCGATGAAAGATATCTGTGATTATTCTTTCCCGTAGATCACGTATAAAATATAAATAAGAGCGCCATGGGATTTATAACTTAAGGGATGATAGACACCATTTTGTTTTGCGGTTGGATTGCGCGATGCGTAGGGTTGATACTCGTTCTGCGCATCGTCTTGCGGTTGGTTTGCGGTCTGGGGGTGGCTAGGACCGATCATTGGCCGCGGGGGTGTCGGGGAAGGTTTTTGGGGGTGTGGTGGCACCTTGCGGTTTGCGGGCTGATCTGCTACCAGGAGACAAGGGAGGGTGCAGCCCTCTCATCGACCTTCCATTGGCTGTCGCCCACTAGTCTAAACTGAAAGCCACCCTCAGCAACAAGAAGTCACCTGTCTTCACCACAAAATCACTGCTGCCAGGGGCCTTCTGCCCGCAATAAATTTTCATAATAAAAAATAATGTTCGTTTATTTCTAAAATTATTATACCCAAAAATATCTTCTTTCACTTTCATTTCATTGCTATATCAAATTTAATCATAAACTTGCTGAAATATTTAAAAAAATTTTAAATAACTTTTCAAAATAAAAAAATAATGATAAGACTGTAAAAAACGGGTGTGAGTTTTATTGTGTCTGTGTATGTTAAATATGTAGGGCGCCTTTTCTGGTTGAGGTTCTCGTATTTGGCGCTTACTACTACCCTCTCTAAGGGAAAGCTATGTACCTCTGGCGTTTAATTACGCGTCCCCCCAACTCAACGAAGCTCCCTTTTATTAAGGCAATAATTTTAATAATTTTTATCTTTCTGTATAATCTGCCTAATTAAAATTACGCTTTGATCGCGGAGCGCCTCTTAAGCCGCACCCTCTTCTATCTTCAGAAATTTCCTAACCGCGTAAGCTATGTCGATGCAGTAGGTAAAATTACACATCCAATTTTCCTCCATTAATAAACTTCACGTATCAGAAATTATTTTCTATAGCCTAATCAAATCTTAATATTAATCCATCTTTTTTCTTTAATTTCTTTGAAATTATTAGTCAGGGTCCTAGAATCTCTCATGTTTCTTTTTCATTTATGGAATTTTGAAAATCCAATTCATGAAATACAAAAGTTCAATTTTATATGGAAAATGAGATTTAACAAAAATTGATTTTCCTCTTTCTTCCATATTTTTCTAGTTTTAAATAGAAAACTCTTAGAAATACAAGAATTATTTTTATTGTAAGAAAAGCTAATCTACGATTGGATGCAGAGTTTGATTCAAATTCTTGACTGAATTCTTAATGCAAATGCTGAAAAAGATCCAGATGTCTTATTGGCATACATCTAACGTTACCCATTCCAAAGTAACTTTTAAAAAGTTTGCAGCTCTCCTCTTTCTATCTCTCTCATTCTCTTTTTCTACTTTTTATTTTCCTTGTTTCTGTCTCCATCGCTCACTCTCTTTACCTCTTTTTTCCTCTCTCTATCTTCTTCTCTGTCTTCCATCGCTCGTACTCTTTTCGCAGACTGTTCGCCCGCGCAAAGAGAAACCCAGAAGGATGGGGGTGAGATAAAGGGGATGAGTTTTGGCGGAGTAAGGGAAAAGCTCGTATTCAAATGTTGATGAAATTGACCAGACGAGCTTTGATCTGGCCTCTTCAAATATTCGCCAAGAGATTGAAGTGAACATCTGAGAAGAGCGAGAATGATCTTTCTCCTTTTCTGAACAGGAAACACGTAGAAATGATGCTTTTCTCCACCTGGTGCTTACCTGTAAGACCTCAAAGATCAATTAGGAAGCCTTGCTTTTATACGAAAATCAAATAGGCTAGGTCAAAAGCATTCAATTCCTTTGGTAGTTCTCAAAGACTCTTGAGTAATCCCTTTCCTATAAAGCAAAATGCAGTCTGATATTTTATTCCTTCACATTTTATTCCAACGGCCATGCCACGCTGAAAAAACCAGTTCTCGTCAGATCACTGAAGTTAAGCAGAGTTGGGCGCGCTTAGTACTTGGATGGGTGACCATTCGAGAATACTGTGTGCTGTTGGCATATTATGGTTGTGGTGAGCCCAAATTTGTAGTTATTTATAACCTACAAGAAAACTATCCACCTAGAAACACTACCGGAATCGGGTAGTGTCACGCCTACCCTGAAAGGGAAATGGCTTAATGGTAATGGTATACGAAGAAAACTAAAAAAAGGATGAAAGGAAAATATTTTTGATTTCAGCCCCCATGATTTCAGCCTATTTTCATGCCTGTGTAGCGGGCCCACAAGACTCGCTTCTCGAGCAGTGTGAATAGAAAGTACTTTCTACTCCCTAGTGAGTACAAAAATGACGTCAGCGAAAGAATATGACTTAGAATAACCTTAGTGTGTGAATATCGTGTTGGCGACAGTGATATTTTTTGTCGAGATTGATATGTATAGCAGGGATACTATAGCATAACCAAAATGACAAACGAAAGTGTCAAACATATGACTCGGGGGAGATCTTTCCAAACTTCTACGGCTCAGAAATGTTTTCAGCACTTCTCTACAGCTCGAGCTTGCGCACTCGCTTCCGACTCGTGCTGAAAACGTTTCCCTTGCCGCAGAAATGAAAAGATCTCCCCGTAGTTATGAAATATTCTATTATAAGTCATTTTCTAAAGGTTCTTTTTCAAAGTTTAAAAAATGGCCCATTTGGATCCCATCTGGGATCCTATGAGACTTTATTCAGGTATAAAGTCCCACAAAGTACCGTGTAGGCGAGAAATGGAAAATGCGGAGTGCATAAAATAATTACATCACTCGATAGAAACAAAAATATAATCGATAACGTAATGGCAAAATATGTCAGACGAGACATAAATCAATATTCTATCTTTTCTTTATTTATAGGGAACATCGAATCTATGTTAATTGAAATACTTCATTATAAAGTCTGACAAATATGTCTACGTACGTGACCTTGCCCTAACTGTTGAGTGACGTGATGCGAAGTATAATTTTATCAGTTTGCAAATTGAAAATTATTTTATGAAAATGAAACGCACAATTTATATTCTTTTCAAGTTTAAACAAAAATTGAATTTATATTTTAGAAGTGATTAACATCCAAAGCTATGAACATAGAATGTTCATTATTTCGACATTTTATCATTAAATTGTCCGCCCGCGCCGCATTAACCTAGTGATGGGCGCTGCTCGGTATTTCACAGTCATGACCAATCCTGACCGGTCATGACGGTAAATGTTGGTAAAACGCGGTCAGACCCAAATATTTCCACCAGAAAAGGTTTTTTTATAGAGAAAAGTGATTTAGTTGTTAGGACATACCCTATACTAAACTGGTATAAAAAGTTTTTCGGTTCTAAATGTTCCAGTTATTCTCAAAGTAATAAAAATTCCAAAAAGCTGAGCATAGCAGACGACATATTTGACAGTTTCGCGCGAGTTTCGAGGAGAATTTGAAAATGACACTTTACAAATTTACAGATTACATTGAAAATCTGTTGCATTTACTAAGCAATATTTTTAAAATAATATTTAGTAGTATTCTAAGTTATTTTGAATATCATTTCAATAAATATGACACTTAAATATTAAGTTAAGTACTTTGTATCGTATAGGTTATATTCCCTAAATGAAAATATTGTTTTTTTGTCTCTAAATAAAATAACATTGATATCTAATTATTATGAATTTAGATTTATGAGTAATTTGTGTAAATAATTTATTATTTGTTATTATTTATATGTGACGAAATTCAATAAGGCAATTATAATTAAAAATGGTAACAATGACAATACAAATAATAACAAATAATACATTATTTACACAAATTACTCATAAATCTAAATTCATAATAATTATTTATCAATTTTATGTTATTTAATGACAAAAAAACAGTATTTTCATTCAGGGAATATAACCTATACGATACACAGTACTTAACCTAATGTATAAGTGTCATATTCATTGAAATGATATTCAAAATAACTTATCACACTACTAAATATTATTTTAAAAATATTACATAATAAATGCAACAGATTTTCAATGTAATTTGTCAATTTGGAAAGTGTCATTTTCAAATTCCCCTCTAAACTCGCGCGAAACTGTCGAAAGTGTCGTCTGCTATGCTCATCTTTTTCGCATTTTTATAACTTTGAGAATAACTGGAACATTTAGAACCGAAAAACTTTTTGTACAAGTTTAGCATAGGGGATGTCCTAACAACTAAACCACTTTTTTCTATAAAAAAAACTATCCTGTTGGAGCTATTTGAGTCTGACCGCGTTTTACCAACTTTTACCGTCATGACCGGACATTACCGGTCAGGTCAGGTATTACCACAGTCAGGCCGAGCAGTGCCCATCACTACATTAACCGCTTGTGTATAGTATCGAAATTAGACTTTTATTTGCTTATGTTAACTAACTCTACCTATTTTTGATAAATAAGATACACCCAAAACAAACTTTTCATCTAAAAAATAAAACAATTATCTTAAATAACCTAATTTTGGACTATTTAATATTACATTTATAGATGCATTTGCTGAACTTAACCACACTTTTTTTTAATACGCAGATGTTTGAAAAGCAATCACGCCACAATATTCGCTTCTCCTATATGAGAAAAATTAGTCTTTGTCGACTTTATACCGGATAATTTTTGAAAAACTAATCGGCTTGAATTGGGCTTTGGCACACGTTTTAAGAGAAAAAAAAGGTCAAGTTCTTTAACCAGTATTTCTTGACCAACGGTTGGAGTTTTAGTGACAAACTAAATAATCAAAAATTCCATTTTGCGGTCAAACTATACAAGATACGAAAAGAATAAATGTACAATAATTGTTTACCCACAAAGATCGACAAATTTGTAATTATTCGTTTTTTGATAGAACGCGTAGTTTTTGTTTTAATCGTAAAAAATAACATTAAAAATTTTTAAATAAAATTTTTGGAAAAATGACACAAGATACAATAAAGTTTTACTGAACAAAAATTTTCGTCTCAATTATATCTACAAATTTACTGGGAATTACTTTACGTTATGATGCGCATTTTTTGTTTGAATCGCAAAAAATAATATTGAAAATAAAAAAATTAACTTTATGAAAGAATGATACAAGATGCAATAAAATGTTTAATAACAAAATTGTTTTTTCATAGGATGCGTACTTTTTTCAATTATAAAAACAAGAAAATTAAAATAGGTAGTCTGTTTCAATATCAACGCATATTGTAAATTATTGTAATAATATACATTTATTAAAATGATACATTTTTCAGGGTAGCTGAAAATAAAAATTAATGCAAAGTAAGGAACAAATATTAAAGTAATCATGAAAAAATTGTACATCATTTTGCAATATCTGAGTAAGCAGTCCCGGACCGAGGTACAGAAATAAATATAATATACATTTGATATATGTAATAGAATTGAACATAATGTAGAAAATTTCGCATTTTGGCCAAATCGAGTGCGAAGTACGAGATACGTGATGAGAATGTGTTCGCTAAAGCCGAAGGAGTTTTAAAATAAGAGAATTCACAATCACCAAATGACAGTTGTCGATATTTTGACCTTTAATTTGAAACGGTGTGTGCACAAATGTTGAGGAAGTACAAAGACTCATAGGATTTATGTTTTAAAGAAGTTCTGTTCAAGTTCGAGTATGGATTACCAACAAAATTAAAAATCCGTCCCGTTTCAGCAGGAATCTTTTAGCGCAAAAGTACTAGAAAAGTCCCCCTTAATTAAAAAAATTGCAAGTCCTAATTCATGTCCAAAAATTAAAAAAGTCAAAAATACGCCCTATACTCTAGGAGCTGGGTGTAATCCTGTATGCCGTTCTAGGTCCGCAGGATTTTTTTACTGAATATTATGTAAAAT
>CAKNYM010047878.1:36135-49800 GCA_932195095.1 Andricus curvator
ATTTTACATAATATTCAGTAAAAAAATCCTGCGGACCTAGAACGGCACACAGGATTACACCCAGCTCCTAGAGTACTACTTATTTTTCTCGTGTGAAATTTCAGATTCATGTCCCAAAATAGATCAAAAATAACCCAGCCGTTGAAAGTTGCTTTTAGGACCAAAGTGACTTTTCTAGTACTTTTCCCCCGAAAACTTTACCCGCGGCATGACTGTTTTGGAATTTTGTTTTTTTTTTCTATAAAAGACCTGCTGAAGTGAGACGTATTCTGAACTTTCTTTGGTACTTTAGTCCTTCTTCAGGATTACTTGTTTATGACATAAATTTTATGTTCATTTGTAAAATTTTTTCAATTATTGGGAAAATTATAAGAAAAGTTGTCACTTTTTGTAGAAATTTATTTTTGAAATTTATTCTGAAACCTTTTCAAATAACGATCTCACAAAATACAGAGTTTTTGAAGCCCATAACATGTAAAATATTACACGTAATTAAAAAAAAAAAAACCTCAGGAGCCTAATCTTTGACATGGTTGCGGACCCAAATTTGGAATCATCTTTTGTATGACCATATATTTACAAATTACTGTACAACGAATAGTATGTAAATATTTCATGAAAAAATACATTTTGTTGAATGAGCAATAATTTTTCTGCAGTAAGTTTTGTTGAATAATCTAAGAGATTATCCAATTTTGGCTACACTCTAAGAGGAGTATATTTGTAATCACAGCTTTGCATCGAAAGCGAGAAGAGGGAAACACTGAAGGGCTACATCGTCCCTTCCATTTAGTGTTTAATATTTGAAAAGCGCATCTGAAATATGTCGAATCTGAAACATAAATACTAGGGTAGTCTCTCATCTCTCTTCTTTCCTTATTTCTCTCTTTCTCCATCTTCTCTGAGGACTGTCGAGTGCCTCGAATGATTTATTCGTCGCGTTACTTTCTGCGATGCGAGGTTTACCGTTGAGAGAATTTACATTCTCTTCAGCTCAGAATCAGTACGAGTACCTTTTCCTGTCGACGAGAACCTAAAAAAAGATTGCTGATATTCAAATGAGTAGTGAAAAAAATACGAGATAGTAATCCAATCAGAGCAGAAAAAATAAATTTGAAAAAGAAACTTTAGGAAGTCAATTTCAAAGATTTGAAAAAAATTAAGAAATAATAACTAATCTAAAAATGACTCGAATTCCCCGACACAATTATTTTTTACTTCCCCCTTTCGAAACTTAATTTATTATTTTTAAATTAATTAAATTTTAGTTTATTATAAGAAAGACTTCTGAGAGACATTTTGAGGATGATGAGAAACCCCATAAGAAAACTTTCGTCAAAAGTTATGCATAACATTTCACCCACCCTTGTGTACCCTTCAACGGTAGATCCTCCATGATAATGTACACACATGAAACGAAACCCACTCCCCTGACAACACCTTCCAAAGACCCCTTAAACGTGAATTTGATATTCGTAAATCTGTCGGCCGGTTTCCATAAATCAAAACTACCCTCCCTGCTTGCACCACGGGTCGAAGGGTCAGGAAAACCCACCCCCTCTGAGTAAAGTCTGCAACATCCGCTCGACATCTTCTCTCTTAAAAATTGATTTCCACCCCACCAAATGTCGTCTTTTTCAAGGGCTCTACGACTCTTTATAAACACCCGAAAGATTGCTTTGTCGGTCACAAACCCAGATACCGTGGAAATACACTTCTGAATTTATATCTCAATTTGTCGAAAATTATTGAAATATTCATAATTTAATATTCTTTTTCATAAATGTGGATCATTGGTTATTATAAATTGCAGAACTCTACACAAGTAATAGTACGTAATCAAATACGTAATAATATCAAAATGAAAATGTGAACATTAATTGTCCTGCTGGAAAAAAGATATAGGAGAAGAAATAAATTTTGGATTATGAGTGAGAAATTCGGTTATTTTCCATTCTTTTGTTTTAAATTGAATTTTCTATGAATAATTTCTTTTAACTCTAATTTTTCAAATGTTTACTTGACTTAATGTTGTATCTTCATTGAAAAAATTATATCAATTTCTGTTTCATTTGATCGCTTAATGTTTAGGTATATTCTATTTCTCGTTGAAATAGTTCTGCTCAAGCATGTCACTATTTTTTTATTTTATACTATTTTATCACTTTTTATTATTTCCTACACTATTTTATCCAATTTTATTTGTTTCTACTCTATTCTGTTCGATAACGTTTTATAAGTCTATTACTTTCCGCCTTTCTAACAATTCCATTCTTTTCCTTCACTTCTATCACTTTCCTACTTCACAAAATTATATATTCGTTTCTATTAGATTTGTTACCTTTTCCAATAATTATCACACTTTCTGTCCCGTTTCTTCCGATTATTCTATTTCTATTTCCAAATATTTCATGGAGTATTTTATGTTATGAGAAAATCTTAAGTCTTGCATTTTAATAAACTTAAATTATTATTGATTATGATTCTTATGAACGCGAATCTTACAAACAATTTTTCAAAATTCGTAATATTTTCAAATATCAATTAAAAACTTCAGAGACTATTGTTTCGTCATTTTAAAGTAGCTTTCTATATTTGTCATAAAAAAGTTTTCTCATGCAAACACAGCATTTTTTACATTTCAGAGACTTTTCTTTTTTGATAAAACTATGACAAAAAGACAGAAGGGCGTAATATTATTTGTGAAAAACTCAACTTTTTATCTGCAGGTGAAAAGTTGAAGATAAAACTTATTTTTCTTTTTCTTATTATATTAAAAATCCAATTTAGGTTTTTCATCCATGAATTAGAGCGAATAAAGAATAATGAAAAATAATGAATGAACATTACAATAATGATATAGAATAAAATATGTACATGATTTTGCAATATCTAAATAAGCAGTCGCAAACGGTGGCGGTGGTAGAGAAATTAATATAACATAAACTTATTATAATGGGTTTCAACGTAGTACAAATTTGTTCGTTTTTTTATATGCCTTAATTTAGTCCGAAGCACGAGACACGTGATGAGAATGTATTTGTTAAACTTGAAGGAGCCTCAACAAAAGTGAATTAACAATTAATAAATTACAGTTGTCAATGGTTTGACCTTTTTTCAAAAAGGTCTAGGCACAAGTGTGATGAAAGTACAAAGACGCGAGTGGAGGCAGATTTTTTAAATGACAATTTTTGAATTAGAATTTATTTATTTATTTCGGGATGTAAGAATAATCTTTGCCTTTTATACAAGTTCTTTATTTCATTTATTTATTTTTGAGAAAACATGAGTTACAACAGCAATGAATAAAAGTGCTTATTTTCTAGGGAAAAAAGAGAAATAATGATTAATTAATCAAAAGTATTTCCTCTATTCTTGTATAGAAATTTAAGGTTCTTCAAACAAATTGATTTTTAGTCCATGTTCACAATTGACAACTTTTCTGCTACAAGGATGAATTGTTCGATGTAATATTTTAACCACATAATCTAGAGGGTTGAATACAAGCCCGCCTAGAGCCCTTTTTTCGAAAAATGGTCTTGTTGTTGTTGTTTTCATTTAATTGAACCTCTCCGGATAAAAAGGGCATACGCGTGGATTCAGCCTGAGAAGTATTGTCCAGATTGTTACTTGTAGAGAATTTTCAAGGCGCATCTTTTTTTCTTATAATAAATATTTTTAGGTTTTACAGTTTTTAAAGTAATTGATAAAAACTAGATTTGTTGAAAACGAAAAATTTTAATCATTTTTCACTTCAACTCGCGCTATCTTAGTCAATTCCCAAAGTCTAGCAATTTTATTCTTAATAAATTAAATTTTTAAGTCTTTTCAAACTAGTTAAGGAAGAAAAACGTCAATATTTTAAATAAACAAAAGTTGTTAATTTTTGTGTGTGGCACACGCTTAGGGCGGCGTCTAGATTACCGCTTGCAACTTAAAATATTCATACTTTTTTAACCATTGATCCGATGGAACTAAAACTTCTCAGAAAACTTCTTGAGATCTTAATCAATAACTTTCTCACTGGAATTTTTCCGTTGCTTAAAATTCGCTTGATAAACGAACCGCTTGAAGGATGAAATTCATGATTTTTGCAAGGCCTCACAAAAAATGAACAACTTTTTTGTCTATTAAAATATTTATGTTTTTCTTCCTTAACTAGTCTCAGAGGACTGAAAAATGTAATTTAGTAATAATGAAATTGATAAATTCTGGAAATGGACTAAGTTATCCCGAGATGAAGTGAAAAACCTTGAAATATTTTGTTTTCGACAAATCTAGTTTTTACCAATTACTTCAAAAACTTTAAAACGTACAAATATTTGCTAAAAAAAAGATGTGCCTTGATATTCTCTACAAGTATCAGTTCTTGAAGTTAAATAAAATTAATAAAAAAAGAAAAACAACAAGATCATTTTTCGAAAAAAGGTCTCTAGGCGGCCTTGTATTTAACGCTTTAGATTATGTGGTTAAAATATTACATAAAAAAATTCATCCTTGTAGCAGGAAAGTTTTAAATTGTAAACATGGACTAAACATGAACCCGCTTGAAGCACCTTTACAGTTTGAAATGAAAGAAAAAGGGTAACAATGCAGGAAGCCAATCTACACATTTTCGTAAATGATTTTTTTTTCTTAAAGATCTGAGAACATGGATCTAACATCCTTTCATCCATGTGAAAACTAAAATATCAGGTCCGTCGTGTTTATGAAACGCCAAATTTTTTTATTTTTTTGAAACAAAATCACATGTTGAAGTAAATTTTATGTTATTGAATTCACGAATTCAATATCTCGAAAGAAAATTCTCATTTTTTGCTACGTTTAATGTACATTGAAAGTATGTAGAGTCGTGTGACCTAACCCCAAAGTCGACCGTACGTTTAAACTTTTTTTGAATATGGATGATTTTTTTAACGTTAATTTTATCTGATTCGATTCCTCAATTTATCACTTCGGGGAAATTTTTCATTTTATTTTCAAATTGCTAATAAATATTAGAAAATTTGTTCGTCCTTACTGCAAAATCACGAAAGTTTTTGCATTTTGAATTTTCACCCTTTATTAATATATCTAAATTCCGACCATTATAAAATAAATATTTCTATATTACTTTACAATAGGGTTGGTTTAAACACTAAATCAATTTAATTTTGTATCTTTAGAAAACACTGTATGAAATAAAAGTAGAAAGGAGGGAAAGTTGGTTGAGAATCAGAATTAATTTGGGATTCAATATGAATTTTCCTGGAATATTAAATTAGCAGGGATGACCAATAATAAAAGGGTGAAATACATACCGGAATGTGGGAAGGATGGGAGCTTGAGCAAATACGAACAAGTTGCTGTGACCCGTGGCTGGAAGCGATGCCCGGAATTCTTGGCGGGAGTCATGGCGCCCTTAATTAAAAATCCAACAACCCTCAAAAACGAGCCAGCCCACCATCCAGGGCTAAGAGTGGTGGACCAGCGGGTCGTACGTCGACGCAGACCGCATTCTTTCGTTTAATTCCCGCGAATTTATAGGAGAGCGTGGCGACCAACACTACTGTCTGTTTTGTCTGGAAACGACTCTGGAAAAAGAATTACTTACCGGTAATTGGATTCGTCGAACGACACTCAACAGACAAGATTCTTTCCCTTTTGTATTAGATTTCAAATTTCCTGCTTTGCTAATTAATTCCTTACTATTTCATCACACTACTAATTCTGAAAAACCTAACACTGGACAAATTAATCAATTATGCGGCTTGAAAAATTGTGTTGTTCTTATATCTCTAACGTAATATAAATTTGAATAAATCAAAAAAGATAAAAAATCGATATTATCTTTGATTTTTTTTAATTGAAAGAGGGAAAGAATGGTGAAGATTAGCAAAATCCGAAAGGCTCGTCATTTCTATTAAAGTTAACAAGAAAGAAATGCGGGGGTGGAAAGCGTTTTACTGAAGGAAGGCTGTCATGACTGCTCCTTGGGACGAGGGTAACCGAGCAGCAGTAAAGACGGAAGGAGCTAAGACCGGGTCCAAATAATTAAACCGGCGCAAGTTTTTACGACAAGGTGTTCATTACCGTGGGTAATTAAGACGCCCCTTAACTAGACCCGCTATCCACCCCCGGGGGCGGTAAACCAACTTCTCAGTCGGTGTCAGAGGGACCGTACCGAGAGTGGTGATGGAAAGGGTCGAAGAGGAAAGTTTTTATAAGCAGACTGCTTGTTATTGGTGATTATGGCAGCAGTGGGACCCAGTCTTGATATACCTGGACTCTGCAATCGTTTTAATTGGCTCCTCGTTAATACCTCCTTAGGGTGAATCTTTACAAACTTCAGCTATTTTTTTTATTCTTCCAAAAATATCTTCTATTTATTGTATTTCCAAAACAATGGTTCATTGCAATTATATTTTAACTTTTATGGATATTATTTAGTAATTTTATCTGATCTAATTCTATTTCCCCTTATTGACGCTTTCTTTATTATCCTCTTTACTTTCGTTACACGGAGCACTTTTCTTACTCTTTCTACTTTTTCCTTTTTAATCCATTCATCTTATCCTAGTCCTTTATTTACTCTTTTTACTGAAACTCAACTGTTTCCTCCACTTTTATCCTCCTCTTCATCAGCTTCTTAATCATTTCTCACCATTTCCCCAGCCCATATTTTTTCTCGTCCTCCTTCTCTTTCTTCTGTTCTTCCACCTCTTTTTCATACTCTTCTTTCACAACTTTCTTTACTTCCATATCTTCCGCTACATCATCTTCGCCCTCTTGTTAGCTTAAATCACTACTTTTCCTACAATTGTGTTTCGTGCGCATCCTTTTTTTCTGTTTATATTTACGTCCGCTTGCTCCTCTTCAACCCCATCATCCTCTTTCTCCTTTTTTTGAACTTTCTCATCCTGTTTCAATCCCGTTTCTTTCCCCATCTTAGCCTTCTTTTCTCTTTCTATTACTTTATTTTACAATAATATGTCTCTTATTCTCGCACCCCTTCCCTCTTTTATCTACATTTATTGATTAATTTCCATATCTCCTACTATCTCTTATATTGCTTTATACTCATAGAGCTTCAACTCTTCTCTTCTTCGATATGAAAGTGAGGAAGTTATATAAACGACCCCCAGTTTATTTTAGAATCAGCTCATATTTCATAACTCCCTCTCTTTTCCTCCTTTATATCATTCCATCCATCCTAACATTTTTCCAGTTTTCAATTTTGACATTCCTTTTATCTACCTTTTTGCCTGACTTTTAAGGTCTTTTTTCAACTTTTTCTCCTACATATCTCCTTAATTTACTCATCTCTATTCTCTAAATCTATTGTTAAATCTCCATACCTCCCATCAAGTTTTCTGTACCCCATTTCTTTAAATTTCTTCTGAATTCCTTATACATTTTCGGATTAAATTATTATCTCTCTATATTATAAAAAGATCTATTTGCTGCCGCCATCATGTCAGGAATCGAGGTCCTGGAGCCAACATTACTCCATATACCACATTAAACCATGTGCCACATTACCCTAAATGCCACATTTCTCTATACTACATTATTACCCTCCCCCCCCCACCATCCTCCCATCATCAACCAATACCTTCACTACACGCTACCATCTATCCCCTCCCCTTCCACAGTCTCATATCAATAGCTACATAAGGACAAACTTTGTCCCGTGTTATAGACTCTTTCCCCAACGTTAGACTACTTTACCCCAAACTTATGCCACTTTGCCCCAACATTACACAACTTTTTCTCAACTGTATGTATCTTTTTCTCAACCTCATGCGGCTTTGCTCCATCATTATTCCATTATGTCGAAATCTCATACTGTTGACCGTACCTACTTTTTCTTTCCCTCATTTCTAGCACTTACGTGGTTTTGGATTTTCAAACTGGGTCGGGAATTGAGACCCCCAAATATCCTTTGCCCACCACCAATACCCTCACTATACCTTACCTTCTCGGGCCCCTTTCCCTTCTGTGTCACATATTACCCTTCTGCCTTCAGCTTTTCTCCCTCTTCATTCTTTCAAACAATTTACAACTGTGAAAATTATGTTCAAAATATGAAAAAAATGTACAGGTGACTATGAAACTGAACCTTTCGGAACCTCCACCCCTTGAAGCCTCACATAATTAATAAACGATTCCTATTCTCATTGTTTTTGATTTATTTAAATAACAATAAATTCTTTAATGGTAAGAATGTGGGAAACATTATTGGGGGTTGACACCACTTTTTTTCTGCATCACCCAAATACCACATTTGCCTTCCACTCTCGATATACCATTTTTTACCATTTACCTCCGAAGTACAAACTTGTTTTTCTAACCCTATATATAGATACCACCTTTTCCTTTCCACTCACACCTTTGTCTTGTGTTTCCTTCCCTGTATACCTCTTTTTCCCCTCTCACTATTTCAAATGACGAAATGGAACACATCAATGGTCAAGAGAAGAAACGGCATGTGGCCACCACATCTTTACAATGTAGCCAGGTATTTCAATTGATTAATTTTTTACCTTTCCGTGTGAGGCGGCCATGTCAGGAATCGCCCCATACTCTATAGCCTTCATAAGACCTCCCCCATTTGACAAGAAGAAGAAGTATGGAAATACTTCTACCCCCTTTACAGAAACCCCTTCTTACCTGTTGAGGTAAGTAGAAACAGAATCTCTTCTTTACGCAGCCAGAACAGAAGATCTCGCTACCGTTACTTCAAAAATCGCTACCCTTCTTAAAGGTATCGTAATTGTTGTATAATTTAATTTGATGACAATTCAATTCCTTCAAGGTTGAATTATAAAAAAACATTACTCAATATACATTACTATACAATAATAAAAATAACCCTAACGTCGGATTGGTGCTCGCTGGGTGCAGGGGGCATAGCCCCCTTGTATTTATATAGGTGTTTAATAATTATTATACATATCTAGACCCCATTCTGTAGGATAAACGACTAACTTTCTGGAACCCTTAATGTCAACAGATGCGAAGTGACGGCATTATCGAAGATCCAAATATAATAATAGCTAAGGCCTCACTAAGCCAGGACCTTCCACTAGCATTACCTCAACCCTGATCTTGCATTAATACAAGTGGACATTGATAGATTTGGCATGCAAGTATTTCGAAATCTAATTTCAATTATTATTGTATTTTTCACCTTTATTTTACCTGTAGAGGTCACCCCAACCTGTAGAGTTAACCCTTGACCTAAAAACATACCCGAACGTAAAATTTCCCGCTCTTTTCGATTCTGGCCCAAAAAATAGGGGTCCAAATTAAAAAAAACAAGGCTCACCTTAAAATGACCTTGAAAAAGAGGTTCAAGGTCAAATCCAAGGTCACCGTTGAATTCTTCCTTGAAAGTTACCTAGGGTTATAGTTAGGTTACCTTGGTTTTTTTTCTCACTAATTCTGCGAGATTCCTACGAGGTCCTATGACAGCGTACTTTGACCTTTATTTGACCTGTAGAGGTCACGTTAACCCTGGACCTAAACACATACCCGAACGTAAAATTTCCCGCTCTTTTCGATTCTGGCACCAAAAATAGGGGTTCCCATACTTTATCGCCACCCTGCATATATATATATATATATATATATATATATACATATATATAATTTAAAAAGAGAGTGAAACAACCACCGCAGGGTCCCACTAAGAGCAACTGCCATCTAAAAAAAAAATGTCAATAGCCCCCAGTAGAACCGCGGTAAATCACACCTATGGCCACGCCTCACAACCGTGAGATGGGTGGTCACAGGGAACGACGAAACCACAACGTCAGGCCCGCGAAACCCTCGTGTGTCTTGAGGACACGAAGCGACCCAAGGATGACAGTTTTCTGCATCCATCTTGCAAGTGCCTTGGCATATTTTTAGCACGCGGGTATGGCTTTAAGGTTACGAACCAGTAATAGTTTCGCACCTCCGAGAGCACCTATCACAAAGACAATTACTTGCACCGAATATTTTGGGTACGGTCGTTGCAGCTCTCTTTTAAGGTCTTGATACCTCTCCTCTTTTTCTTTCTCCTTTGCAGTGATGTTGTATTCGGACGGAGCCGAGAATTCCACCACGAATATAGTTCGTTTCTCGAAGTCTTGGAGAATAATGTCAGGCATCGAGTGCGCAACGGAGACTGCTGACCGAAAATCGTAGTTGCAGAAAATTTGGCACTTCTCGTTTCGGACAATTGACTCTATCTCCCTTGGAGCGTTGGGCAGGGCAGGGTCGCGACCGACACCTTAAGAGCGACAAAGATGGTAATAAAGCGCTCTTAGGGCCGCATTATGTCTATAGATATACATAGTTCGTGCGTGGGTCGGACACCCTGATAGTATGTTTTCTAGGTACTCAGCGTGTGCATGACACGCTCTGCACCTATCACTGGGAACTTCTAGACATAAAATGCGCTCACGGTATGATATATATATATATGATCCGTGCAAAATTCTAACATTTATTTCTCTATCTCTAAATTATAATAGCTGACACTCAATTTTTATTTACCTTTTAATCGAGTTTACAAAATCACATAGATCACAGGTTCCCCAGACCTTATGAATCAAATCCCGAAAATTCGTTAGATGAACGACCAAAAGTGTCGACACCACCCTCCTCCCCCACCCTGTTGATCAGAGAGAGCGAGAAAGAGAAAAAAAGTCACAATTTCATGAAGAATGGCGACACTCAATCACGCCAAGACACTGCCTGGGAGGCGGCGTCCGAAACAATGCGAAACAAACGGCCCCCGGGGGCGGATATTAGTTTTTCGATTTCTCGAACTTTATCTCTCTTCTCTCTCATTCCTACCCAGATTTCCCCTTTTCAATGGCTTTCTCGCGTATTTTTCTCAACCATATTTTCAGTATGCGCATTTATCATTTTTAAACGACCCGAGGAATCCAGCTCACGTACTTCGGTGTGGCTTTGATTCACGAGTCTTGATGCAAAAAGCCTTCGATTTTAACCTTTCCTACCCTTTCAACTCCCACTCTCAGGAGAGAATGGACAGTGCCTGGAATTGTCCAGCGAGTCAAAACCTCCGAGCGTGAGCGGATTGGTCATAATTTCTCCGAGATGGAATTTCCCGTAGTACCGAAACTTGATCGGACACCTCTCCCCCTAACCTCTATCCCCTATCCCTTACAGCTGAATCTACTCTGTTCTTTATCATTCCCTTCTTTCACAATCCTACGCCACTTCTACCTCAAAAAACTCTTTGCACTCGCCTCGCGTGCACTTTGGCTTATTAAGGGCTAATTCCCTTTTGACCATTCTACCACTTTTCGCCATCCCCTCCCTCGGGGACTCCGGTAGTGTCCCGCAACCGCCGTACATCACTGGTCCTGCTGATGTTGAGAAATGAGTTATGTTCTGGGAAACGTACGGCCTTGGTTTTCGAAACTCACCCCTTGTCTTGCAGCTTGCGACCAATCTTCTCAAGTATTGGGAAAGTTGTTATTTTTCGAGACAAGGGAGAATTATAAGCTTGTGAAATAGCAGGGTGGTTGTTTATGAGTTTTTGTTGATTTGATTAGAAGTCATTTGTTGAGAAGATGCCCCTTTGGGATAAAGGGAATCCTTTCAAGGCAAGAGAATTTTTCCATTAGAGGTTAAAGGAAAGTTATTTTTCATCAAATCTACAATTACGTTTATTTCTTCGTATTATGTCTCTGTTGAAGAATTTCCTGACTTAGATTAAATTGCAGAACTTTGACACTAGGATGGTTTGACAAAAATGGTTTTAGAAATCGCAAACAATGCCATGCCTAAAAGAAGTGCATTGGGGCCCCCATGAAGTATATTGAATGTGGGGGATCAAAAACGAAGTAAAATGGGATCAAATTTGAAGTATTTTTAGCTTTGATCCCCCATATATCTTAAATTTTTTGTGAGTTTATTTTGATCCCAAGAAAGCCCTCAGTGCTTAAAAAATGTTTACATTCTCAACTCAATAAGAAGGTATTGGTTTTATGTGAAAAATGACTATCGCGGATTTCTTTAAATCCTCACGTTTCGAGATCCCCTTGCATCCGAAAACCCCGGTTTTACGATAGTGTCTGTCTGTCCTTGTTGTCGCTGTCGTTTGTTGTCGTTGTTGTCGTCTGCATACCAGATAACTTTTGAAAGACTACTAGTTCTAGAAAGACTACTGCTACTAGTTCTAGCAATTTCAAAATTAAAAAAAAAACAAAGATAAATGAAAATTTCAAGCCACACAACGCACGATATAAAAAAAAGTCAGGAAAAGAAAAAACTTTGCTTTTTGAAAATCCTACAAGATTATTATAACAACTTTTTGAATTTTCTTGAAAAATCGAAAATTTCATTTTGCGGTCAAACTATGCAAGATTTGAAAAAGAGATAAATAAACAAAAATTGTACACCCCAAAAGGATCTACCAAAATTGTCATGAATTACTTTTTGGTAGGACGTGTAGTTTTTGTTTTATCCCAAAAAAAGTATATTAAAAATAAAGAAATTAAATTTTTGGAAGAACGACAAAAACTACGAAAAAAATTAGTAGACAAAACTTGTACACCCAAAAAAGATATATAAATTTTGTACTAATAATTTTTTGATGGAACGCGTAGTTTTTGTTGTGATCGCAAAAAACTAAAATAAAGAAATTTATTTTTTGGACAAACGACGCAAACTATGAAAAAAATTAATAGAAAAAAGTTGCTCAACCAAAAAATAGCTACAAATTTGTCATCAATAATTTTTTGAGGAGACGCGTAGTTTTTGTTCGAATCGTAAAAAATAGCATTAAAAATAAAAAAATTAAATTTTTGGATGAACAACACAAGGTACGAAAAAAATTAATAAAAAAAATTGTTCACTCAAAAAAGATCTACAAATTTGTTATTAATTATTTTTCGATGGGATGCGTATTTTTTGCTTAAATCGTAGAAAATAACATTGAAAATAAATTAAGTTTTTGGAAAAACGACACAAATTGCGATAAAATGTTAATGAACATAATTGTTTTTTTATAGGATGCCCACTCTTTTTTAATTATAAAAACAAGACAATGGAAACAAATCTGTTTCAATATCAATGTATATTATGAATTGGAATTATATACATTTATTGAAATGATACATTGTTCAGGGTAGCTGAGAATTAAAATTAATGCAAAATAAGGAACAGATATTAAAGTGATCATGAAAAATAAAATTTGTACATAATTTGGCAATATCTGAATAAGCAGTCCCAGGCCGAGGTACATACATACATATAATATTCATTTGATATAATAGAGTTGAACTTAACGTAGAAGACTTCGCGCTTTGGACAAAGTCGAGTGCGAAGCACGAGATGCATGATGAGAATGTTTTCGTTAAAGCCGGAGGAGCTTTAACAAAAGAGAATTCACAATCACCAAATTAAATGTGTCGATGCTTGACCTTTAATTTTAAAAGGCATGTGCACAAAGGTGGAGGAAGTATAAAGCCCGAGCGCGTAGTGCGAGATAAATAAATTATCGAGCGCCAAGCGCGAGAAAAATATGTTAACGAGCGCGAAGCGCGAGATCCAACAGACGCGCGCCCCAGGCGCGCTTAAGGGGATTTATCAGCGTTATAAAATGGTTGCCCAATTTCCGGCCGCACGGTTGAATATTTTTGTCTGATATTTTGCATACCT
>CAKNYM010047878.1:54800-77975 GCA_932195095.1 Andricus curvator
CGGAAACTGGGCAACCATTTTATAACGCTGATAAATCCCCTTAAAGTTGCGAGCGAAGCGAGCCGCGCGTGACGAGAATGTGCCCGCGCAGCGGACAGATTTTTTTATGTTTTCATGGGCGCTAAAAATAAATCTTAATCACAGGGATATATTAAAACATAATTATCTTGTGTGGAATTGTATCCTCAAATCTGGTAAATATTAAAAAGACTCTAGAGACCCCCCAAAATAAAAAAATTCAAATTCAAAAAGCTATAAAACTCTGCAGATTATTTTTGACTCATGGTGACTTACACTATTAGACACACCTTTTGATTATCTTGGAATAATTTAGACGACATGATACTCTTTATACGAGTTAAATATGACGACTGTGTAGAGAATTGACTGATTTAGATTATATCTCTTATGCTTGACTTATTCTGATCTATTTCACATGACACAACTGATCCTTGAGTATTTCAACATTTCAGTTTTTAGTTATACTCATATTTTATATATTTTCGTCATATCTCTGTGACAAACTTTAAATTGAAAAGGAAGCAAACATTTTTTAATTAGTCTAATAAAGAGTAAATTTCCTTTAAATGAAAACGAATGAATTTGTAAAGAACATATTTTAGATGTATCTTAGAAACTTGAATTTACATTTTAAGTCAAATCGGCCTTGTATTGCTAAGTTGACAAATATCTCAATTAGCCCTAATATCTTTGTATGTGCGAAAAGATAGAATTTAAAGTTCAACCGGTGTTAAGATGAATTCACAGAAGGGTGCAAAAGCGAGATTACCAATTCCCAAGATACTCTACGAAGTTGCCTTAATAATTGCAAAGAGCCTTATAAGATTCACGACCACCGGTTGGATTAGCAACCTGATGTTTCGTAGTATCGAAGCCTAACACTTGCAAATCCACGATTAGGTCGCGATAATTCGACTGGTACAGCATAGGTAGTGCTAATGGCTCTGCAGAGACAACCGAGTTTCGGGCAGACCGGAATTAGTGTTTACTACTTGGCTTACCGAGAATTGCTGTTACTACTATCGACTCTACTTCGAATCTCTATCCAGTATGAAAACGTTCACATATTGCGTAACACTAAGAATGAGGAGGAGCAATTTTTGTTACTGCTATTTGGAAATTAATTATTCCTACTATAGAAACAGCGTTACGTAGGGAGGGGATGGGGCAGAAATTGTCAAAAAAACGGTACATAATATGTGAATGCTCCCTATCCATTAATCGACTATAATCATAACATCAACCAATTCACTTCTCTTTCATTGATTATGAATTCACCATTATGCAGTATATATTTAATAAATAAAAAACATGTGTACTGATCGAAAAAAGAGTCAAATATTAAATTTAATGATAACATTATACCAATTTCAAAAAATCATATTATAGAAAATAAGAATTCTACAAAGAAACAATTGTACGAAGTGAATGAATTCTAGAAAATAAGAACTCTCGAAGAACAAATTAAAGGATAGAAATAAATTGACTAGTAAAGAAGAAATTTATATTACTCAAATAAAATCTTTTATGAAAGGTGTCGTAAAGTTTGTAGGTAGAAAATAAATAAGCAATAAATTCTAAATGTAGATTGTATAAGCAGAGAAGGTAAGCCAATACGTGGAGTAGCAAATAACGTCGTTATTTTGTTACTTTATGTAAATTGCAGTGCCTATCGTACGGACACTAATGACAATTTAAATGCATAGGATTAAAGTTCCGACGAGAGTGCGCCAGCATACTTCCGTTTTACACGGTAGTCGAATGCCGAATAACACCCCCGATCGTCCCAACGTGCCCCGTTTCATCCCCTATGGGCTACCACCGATTCGACTAACTAGACGCCTACCTACCCTCTACTAACCGCGGAGGTTAGCCGACGAAAAAAACTACCGCGGTCCCATTTACTGAATAATCAGTCCTTTTCAAAACGCTCGTACATTTTCCACCACTCGAAATAACGTACGTCACTTTCAACTTTTCATGATTTCAATTTTGTATAAAAATTTCTGGTATGGAGTAGGGACTATAAATATTTAACGATAGAATCAAATTGATAACATAAAATGGTATTGATGAATAATTTTACAGTAGAATCACTTAAAGGACTGAAGTTACTCTTATTGTCAAAAAAGTTTTATCATTTTTCCTCATACTACTCAACAGCTTATTTGTTTGTATATTTTCGTGTAATTGTATAGAACCATTATTGGAAAAATAAGAACTGTGGAAAAGGGAAAAAATAAAAAGCCTTTTGTAATACAAGTAGGGTAAGGTGGGGCAGCGCCGACCAGTGGGGCAAAGGTGACTTTGCTTATAACATCGCTATTACTTAGCAATTTTAATTCTACTTTGCAATAAATAAATCTATTTTATTATAGAGATAGTGCTACTTTCTGAAATCTTGAAGATTGATGTTGTAAAAGAAAAATTATGCAGAAAACAGTTTTGACAACGAAAGAATGGAAGATTCGCTGGCAGAAATATAAATTTTTCAAAATTAATCGTAATACTTGCAGTATGAAAATTTGATATTTTGACAGATAAAACAATATCACAACATGTAATTATAATAATTAAACGTAATTCAAGTCCGAAATACACTGAATATCGTAAATAATTGAGGCCTCACCAGAGGGGCAAGCGCGACCAAGATAATAGTTTACAAGTGCTTACTAAAAAAACGGTCGGTAGAAAAAAAAGGACTCTACCGGTCTGTAGAGCAGTTTTTTTGTATTGGTACGGTAACAAAATGTGCTTGTAGTCCGTTTCTAGTATAATGTCAACCAATAAGAGGTTATATCACAGCTATCACTCTTTTTATTCACAATAACTTATTCTTCTTGCTGGATATGTTTGAAGGTAATTTTTCCATTACAAAAAATAACCACTGAAGCAAACCATAATATTTTTCCATCTTTACATGTTTTGATTTTCATAAAAAGTTGTGGTCGCCTTTATTCTCCGGTGGGGGGCAAAGCCGACGAAATACAGCTTGTTAGAAATAATTAAATTATTGAATCATTGTTTAATTAATATAATTGATACTTAAAGAAATATGATATACAATAATGTAGGACTCGAAACGACAAAAAATGGATCAATTCCACATCTTATTAGCTTTTAAAACATCATTGACTCTTAACTGGTCGGCGCTGCCCCTCCTTACCCTACTTAGCTTAAAATTATCTTAGATTAAACAATCATTAGATAAGCTTAGCTGGAACAATAATGTGGTTAAATTAGTTAAAACAATTATAGGTTGAGACGAGCTTGTTACTTTTTCAAAATAATAAGCTTAGCTTAGCTTAAAACAGTATAATATTACATTAGTGTAAACTATTATACGATTAGCATACATAGCTTTAAGATTTATTAGTTTAGCTCAACTTAGCCAATCCTTTACCATTATGAGTTTAATCTAACTTAGCTTAAACAATCGTAAGCTTGAGTACTCTTAGCTTGAGAAATACTAAAATTAGTTGAGCTATGATTAAAAAATAATTGGCTTAGCTTATTTCGACTTAAATAATCATCGGCTCAGCGAATTGTTAGTTAAAAATCATAAAGTTAGCTTATCTTCAATAGGAAAATCATTAGCTTCACTGGAAAAATCATGACCTTCACTGAAAAAGTCATGAGCTTGACTGAGATTATTTTGAAAAATTGTAAGCTCAACTTAAATAGCTTAAACAATCGTAAGATTCATCTTGGAAAACTTATATGTTACTTGGTCTTTCGAAGGAACCCAGAGTAGACCGGGCCAAGATCAATCGCCACCGGGGCAAAAACGACTTTGCAAAAAACATTGCCATTCCTTAATAATATTATTTCTCCTTTGCATCAAATAATCGATTTCATTAGAGAAATGGTCCTATAAACTCAAATCTTGAAAATTTACGTTGTAAAACAAAAGTTGTGCAGAAAACATTTTAGACAACTAAAGAATGGCAGATTCTCTGGCAGAAATATAATGTTTGCAGCATTAATCGAAATACTTACAGCACTCAAATTTGATCCTCTGGTAGATAAAATATAATTTCATGAAGTATTTAATAAAATTAAACTTTAGTCACGTCCAAAATATATTAAATTAAAAAAATATCTGAGACTTCACACTCGGGGCAATAGCAACCAAGAGAATAGTTGCCAAATGCTTGAAGGTAACTCCATTATAAATTTGGTCTATAATATGATCAAACTCCAACCTCAAAATAAAACGTGTGCTAAACACACAGAATTATTATATTTACCAACGGTTGGTAAAGTAGATATTTATACTTATTCGGCAGATACCTGCGCGTGTAGTCTAGAATGTCAACAAATAAGAGATTATACCAGAGCTATCACTATCTTCAATAAAAAGAACATTTACTTTTCGCTTTATATGTTTAAACGTAAAATTTCTAATGCCTAAAATACCAAGGAATATAAACATCAAATTTTTACATTCTAATATATTTCTATTTCATAAAAAAATATTCGTCTGTCCTGTCCCCACGTGCTAGGAAAGACCGACTAAATACAGCTTTTTACCAGGAACCTACACCCTTCGGAACTTTTTTTCGATTCATAGTCCTTCCAGTAATAGGTCACAAAAGAACTTGTATTATTATATGAGAATTTGTAGGCTCCGGAAGATAAAATCATGGTTTCTCAAAGCAAACAATCCTGATGCAATCGGAACGTGTACGTCATCCACTCCTGCTCCTTGGGTCCTAGAAGGTAAGCAAGAGCGGGAAATTCACGCAAGTTTTCACTTCTGGATACTTTTTTAGAGCTACCAATCTTCATAGAATGTTATGAGGAACAGTGTTGACGGACCAAATGAAGCTTTCATACCACCAAGGTAGCCGATTATGAGAACTACAAGATGGACTTTGTACCCTTGATACAGCCTGCTCAGTTCGAAAAGAAGTGCTTGATATTTCGCACGTTTTTTTTCCTTCTTTAGCCGTGATATTGCCATCGGCTGGTGCCAATAGAATTCAATTAGGTACATTACCTCCGTCTTCACACGTTGGAGGACAATATCAGGCTTTGTAGCACTGATACGTTGAGTGGTGGAGAATGAGAAATTCCAGTAGATCTTACACTGATTATTCTCCACAACGGACTCGAGTTCTTTTTGGGCGTATGGAAAGACAGGCATTAGGTCAACACCATAGAAGTGCCGAAGATGGTAATATAACACTTTTAGAACCGCATTAGGTTTCTCTATGTACCCGTAGCATGCATACTTTGAGCTTCTACTGAGAAAATTTCCAAGTATTTCTGGCCCTTGCTTGCACACTCGGCAGTTGGTATCGCCTACAGGTTTATTCATTACGCTCTCGCGGTCAACTAAGGTGTCCATAACGCCGTCTTGACAGACAAGAAGAAATCCCTCAGTCTCCGATCTCAATCCAGCAGACTTGAGAAACATGTTGGACGGACCCATCGATAGTTCTTTTCTACGTATAATACCGTAGAATTTACCATGAAGGGGCTTGTTAGCATGTTCTCTCAGCCGAAGCGAATGTTCTGCTTCCTGCACACAACTTTTAAGCACCAAAGTTGTTAGTGATGTTAGACCATGTGTAGTGTCGCTAGAATCAAATGGGAGACCAAGCTCCTCTGCGGCTCAGTATAGAAACGCTGCAACATTGACGACTTCATGTTGATGTACGAGTCGCATAAGAGAATCTGTGCTATTTAGAACTGAGCAGGCTGTAGCCAGAACCGTTCTTCGATGAAGACACTCCAATCTCAGCAAACCTCTACCCCCTTCATCTCGAGGGAGGTATATTCGAGGTACGGAAGATCTAGGATAATGACTTCGATGGATTGTCATCATATTGCATGTGCTTCGGTCAAGTTGCTTCAACTCATCGACGTTTCATGTTACTGCACCAAAAGTGTGGACAGTATAGGAGCGGCCGGTATATTGGTCGTCTGGATCTTATTCTTGCCAGATAATTCGAAAGCACAAATTTTGCTGAGAATTTGGCGATACCTTTTTTCAAGGGCCGTTTTTAACACACGCATATTTTGGGTTTCCGCTCCCGGTATTCCAAGATATGCATATGTTTCTCAATTACCAAGATGTTAAATGGTATTTCCACCTATGAGTTGAACATCTTGATCGTCAGGCGAAGATGTAGTTTCTAGTCTTCCTTTGTGTAGATGGACGCAAACACGCTTCTCCAAACCAAAGCAAAGAGTTTAAGGTCGTCCATGTATAAAAGGTGGTAGACCTTATATTCTCTCCTGTTCGGCGGGCCACGTAGGTATCCAGAGCTTTTGCCTCGGAGCACAATAAATAGGGGCAAGATGGGAGATGCAGAAAAGTATCGGACTAAGAGAGTCTCCTTGAAAGACCCCCCTCTCATATATGTGACAAAGCTGGTAGTCACTTGTCTTTTGTCAGATGTTATGACAAATCTCATTGCTACAAGAGCATAAGCTCTCTCATGCATCTCACCATTCTTGGATGCACCTTCAAGCACTCAAGGAGCTTGATAAGTAGCTCATTGTTCGTGTTATCAAATGCCTTACGGTAGTCAATCCAAGCCATGAACAGATTGTGTCGATACCTGATCGAGTCCTGGGTGATACATCTGTCTTTTAACAGGTTCTCCCTGCAACCTGCTAGCCCTCTCTTGCACCCACGTTGTTCAACTATTGCACTCCATACTGGCTCGGTAGATGTTAATATCCTCTCTTTGAGGATGCCAGTAACTAGCTTGTAGCTGGTGTTTAAACAAGCTATGGGCCCGTAGTTCTTCGGACTTGACAAATCTCCGGTCTTAGGGATCAGTACCGTGCGTACTTCCACTAATCACTGCCGGATGGGTTGTTCTTCGTTTAAAAAAGTAGTACATATACGAGCTAGATGCTGTTGCATAGAAGTGAACTTCTTCCTCCAAAAGTTGTTGATTTTATCTGGCTCTCGCGCTGAAAAGTTCTTAGTTCTGGCAATAACTTTCTTCACTTCTTCAGTGGTAATTAGTGGAAACTCTTTCTCTGGACCTTGTAACGTTTGCCTTTGGTAAAAGTTACGAAAGAGTGCTATATCTGAAGTGTCTTCATTTATCTGATAAGTATCTCCATATACTTGCTCCAGAAGACTTGAATCTCTTCTCGACTTGGATTTTTTCTTGGATTTTCTAGGATTTTCAACGGCACATGATGTTTTAAGAACAGACGGGAAGGTTGAGTAGAAGAGGTGGAATTTTCTTAAATCTACTTTACTCGCCGTTCAAGGCGCTCTTTGACTGTTGAAAGGGCTCTTATTTTTTCCGTCCAGTGCTGCTTGATGGTCAACAGTTTACACTTGTCCAGCGTGTAATTTGATTTCCTTAAGTTTTGAGTAAGTGCCCTAACTTTTGGTGCGAAGTTTTTATTTGATGTTATGCAGTTAATCACGCACTGAACATTTGGTGCATGCCGTCTCGCCGTACTAATTTTAAACTGAAGCTGTGCAGTACGCTCGCGAGTCTTACTCAGGCTTATTGAAGTATTATTACATTATCGGTATTATCGGCTATCTGCAAAGGTGGTCTTGCTGGAACTGGTGGTATGTTCGCTGAAGGATGTTGCTCTTCTTCTAGATAAAGAGCTTCATATCCCTTTCCTTGAGGATTTTCTCTCTTTGAGGATGCCAGTAACTAGCTTGTAGCTGGTGTTTAAACAAGCTATGGGCCTGTAGTTCTTCGGACTTGACAAATCTCCGGTCTTAGGGATAAGTACGGTGCGTCCTTCTACTAATCAATGCCGGATGGGTTGTTCTCTGTTTAAAAAAGTAGTACGTATACGAGATAGATGCTGTTGCATAGAAGTGAACTTCTTCCTCCAAAAGTTGTTGATTTTATCTGGCTCTGGCGCTGAAAACTTCTTAGTTCTGGCAATAACTTTCTTCATTTCTTCAGTGGTAATTAGTGGACACTCTTTCTCTGGACCTTGTAACCTTTGCCTTCGGTAACAGTTACGAAAGAGTGCTATATCTAAAGTGTCTTCATTTAGCTGATAAGTATCTCCATATACTTGCACTGCGCGATATTGGTGACGTAACTGCATAGTTCGTTGCATTGGGAAGTTAGCCCCATGAAGCGTGGCTGATTGCAAGAGCCGGAGCTTTCGGGCGATGGGGTCGCCCTATCCCTACGCCTTATATGTGAGAAGTTGTAGGCTCCGGAAGCTACGATCATGGTTCTTTAAAAGCAACCAATCCCGACGCAACTGGAACGTGTACGTCATCCGCTTGTGCTCCTTCTGTCCTAGAAGGTAAGCAAGAGCGGGAAATTTACGCGAGAAAACATCGGGCAACACTGTTCCTTGGAGTCAGGTCTCTAGCCGCGGATGATCTTACGCGGCAGACGGGACAGTTGGAGATGAAGTTTCACCTCTGGATACTTTTTTAGAGCTACCAATCTTTTTAGAATGTTATGAGGAACAGTGTTGACGGACCAGATGAAGTGATCCCAGAAGAACAGCCTTTTGCATCCGGTTCGCGATGGAATGAGCCTGACGCTGGCAAGCCGGAATCTTGTTGAGTTGGCTAATAAATGAAGCTTTCATACCTCCAAGACAGCCGATTATGAGAACCACAAGATGGACTTTGAAGCCTTGGTAGAGCCTGCTTAGCTCGAAAAGAAGTGCTTGATATTTCGCCCGTTTTTCTTCCTCCTTTGCCGTGATATTACCATCGGCTGGTGCCGAGAATTCAATCACGTAAATGATCTTGTTCTTCAGATCTTGGAGGACAATATCAGGCTTCGTAGCACTGATACGTTGAGTGGTCGAGAATGAGAAATTCCAGTATATCTTACACTGGTCATTCTCCACAATGGACTCGAGTTCCCCCTGGGCGTATGGCAAGACGGGCAATAGATCAACACCATAGAAGTGCCTCAGATGGTAATATAACACTTTTAGAGCCGCATTGTGTCTCTCTATGTACCCGTATCGTGCATATTTTGAGCATCCACTGAGAACATGTCCAAGTGTTTCTGGCTCTTGCTTGCACGCTCGGCAGTTGGTATCGCCTACAGGTATATTCATTATGCGCTCGCGGTAAACTAAGGTGTCTATAACGCCATCTTGACAGGCAAACAGAAATCCCTCAGTCTCCGATTTTAATCCAGCAGACTTGAGAAACATGTTGGACAGACCCATCGAGAGCTCTTCTCTACGTATAATGCCGTAGAATTTACCATGAAGGGGCTTGTCAGCATGTTCTCTTAGTAGAAGCGTATGTTCTGCTTCCTGTACACGACTTTTGAGCACCAAAGGTGTTAGTGATGTTAGGCCATGTGTAGTGTCGCTGGAATCAAATGGGAGGCCAAGCTCCTCTGCGGCCCTATCTGCGGCACGATATAGAAACGCCGCAGCATTGACGACTTCATGTTGATGTACTAGTCGCATAAGAAAATCTGTGCTGTTTAGAACTGAGCAGGCTGTAGCCAGAACCGTTCTGCGATGAAGACACTCTAAGCTCAGCAAGCCTCTACCCCCTTTATCTCGAGGGAGATATATTCGAGGTACGGAAGATCTAGGATGATGACTTCGATGGATTGTCATCATCTTGCGTGTGCTTCGGTCAAGTTGCTTCAACTCATCGACGTTCCATTTTACTGCACCAAACGTGTAGAGCAGTATAGGAACGGCCAGCATATTGGTCGCCTGGATCTTATTCTTTCCAGATAATTCGGAAGCCCAAATTTTTCTGAGAATTTGGCGATACCTTTTTCCAAGGGCCGTTTTTAACGCAAGCACATCATGGGTTTCCGCTTGCGGTATTCCAAGATATGTATATGTTTCTCCAATACCAAGATGTTGAATGGTATTTCCGCCGATGAGTTGAAGATCCTGATCGTGACCCGATGATGTAGTTTCTAGTCTTCCTTGGTGTAGGTGGACGCAGGCACACTTGCCCAGTCCGAAGCTCATGCCAATCGCTTTAGAGTACCTATTTACCGCCTCCACAAGGATGTTAAGGTCCTCTTTCGAGGAAGCAAAGAGTTTAAGGTCGTCCATGTATAAAAGTATTAGCTTCAGCTAATTTGTCCATCCTGAGAAAGACTTTTTGGTGGATAGATCTCCTACTTCTCATGTTAGCATTATCGGTTATCTGCAAAGTTGGTCTTGCTGGAACGGGTGGAATGTTCGATGGAGGATGTTGCTCTTCTTCGTCTTGTTGATAGAGAGCTTCATATCCGTTTTTTGGCAAAAAGGATACCTGATCTCTTAAATACTGAGGCGTTTGATGAGCATATTCCGGGTGCATATTGACCCAACGGTCATGTAACCTCTGCATGAATCCTCTTCGCGCCGGTGAGCTTCTTTGCCAACAGGTAAGGATGTCTCTCCTGAGTTGGTCAGACCATTTAAATCGATGTTCTCGCGTTTGTCCGGGGCCATTGCCTGGTCGTCGCCTCGGTTCGGTCCTATTGCCACTCCCAACTGAACCATGGCCTCCATCCGAGAGAGGCCTATTGTGGGTGGCACTGCGCGATACTGGTGTCGTAACCGCATAATTCATTGCATTGGGGAGTTAGCCCAAAGCAACGTGGCTGACTGCAAGAGCCGGAGCTCTCGGGCGATGGGGTCGCCACATCCCTACGCCTTATATTATTATTATTATTATTATTATTATTATTATATGCCAACGGCCATACCACGCTGAAAAAACCAGTTCTCTTCAGATCACTGAAGTTAAGCAGAGTTGGGCGCGGTTAGTACTTGCATGGGTGACCGTTCGAGAATACTGCGTGCTGTTGGCACATCGTGGGTGTGGTGAGCCCACACTTGTATTAATTATTTACTACAAGAAAACTATCCACCTAGAAACACTACCCGAATCGGGTAGTGTCACGCCTACCCTGAAAGGGAAATGGCTTAATGGTATAATGGTATTATTATTATTATTATACGGGAGGGCAGAGCACTGATTTGCAGGAGATGGCATGAAAGTCTTCTGGTTCGAGAACATATTCTCCCAGCTATTTGTTTCTGAGACATGCCAGTGTATCACATTCACAAAGTATGTGATGAACAGACTCCTCATGAAAATCTCATTTTCGACAACGACGGTTCTCTCCAATCCTCATGTTGGTCATGTGTTTTCTTGGTCGGCAGTGTCCAGTAAGTATCCCTACGACGACATTAATCTGCCTTCTTTTCATGTTCAAGAGTTCTCATTAGTCCTGCTAGTACATGTATCAGATATGAAATTCTTAGAATGCACCATTTTTTTGGTTTCCTTTCAATATCTCGCATGTTTCTCCGAGAACCATTCACCAAGGGCTTCTTTCGTCGATGTGTATGAGATACCAAAGTAGGATTCCGGGTTAATCAGGGGCATTGAAGCTCCCATCTTAGCCAGTGCATCTGCTTTCTCATTACCTTCAATAACTTTATGGCCGGGAACCCAAATTAGAATGATTACAAATTTCCTGCAGGCAAGCTTCAATAGCAATTATTTCGACCTGGAAAACTGTAGGGAATGTGCCTAGTGCTGTTGTTATGTCAGCGCTGGGATTCTTCCCATACATTCCCATCCTGGTGTTAATATTTCTTCCCTTTTCCCTTCATCGTGCCATTCTTCCCCTTCAGGGAAGATGGCCTTAAAGCAGGGGTCTCCAAAGGTAGATCCTGTATCTACTGGCGATACCGGGCCAATAGGTCGGATCTACTCAGCTTTAACACTGAACAGTCAAGAAGGATTCTCATCCTTTACCTCACAAGGAGACATCACTATGGGTCACAGGCTATGAACATAGCCGTTCATGTCATTATTTAGTACTTTCGCAGACGAACACGACTGTGATGTCCATTTTTTCTAACGGAATAGAAACATTTTGAGTAATTTTGATGTGAAGTTTTAGTTTGTATTTTTGTTCTTGATTTTTTTATTGAAAATGTTTATTGGGGGGTTTCTTGGCATGAGAAAAACGATTCTGAACTTTATTTTTATGCATTTTATGCATGGTACTGCCAGCTTTACGTCAAGCTAGCAGTACCATGCATTTTTTTTTTAAATGCAGAACCCAAAATTTGGCTTTTGGGTATTAAATTAGCCTTAAATGAGCCCTTAATTTTGGCATATGGTATACCCTGTTTGTGCACGGTCCAAGAAAAGGAAAAACTGCTAAAATACTTCATTCTCAGTTTAATGTCAAATTCTTTCACGGGGTGGTTTTCGAGTATTAGGGGTGGTTATGAAATAGTTTTTGATGTTTCCGGACAACTAAAAAATATTCCAAACTGATGCAATACTTTTTCTTGCACTTTGCGAGTACTTTTGGATAAGGGGTAGTTTTTGAATGTTTAGGGATGGTTTTGGAAAATTTATTTTGAGGACCTTGGAGAGCCTACAATGAGCCCTTAATTCTGATGTACTCACTTTTTTAATTAGTGCATATTTATTTTTTAGGGTAGTTTTTCTGTGATAGGGGTTGTTTTTAAAAAATTGCGCCGGAGGTCATTTAAGAGCCTTAAATGAGCCCTCAATTCCTGTGAAAGAAAAAAGTTAATTTAACAAATATTTCTACCATGGTACTGCTAGCTTGACGTAAAGCCGGCAGTACCATGCATTTAAAAAAAAAATGCAGAGCCCAAAATTTGGCTTTTGGGTATTAAATTAGCCTCAAATGAGCCCTTAATTCTGGCAGAGGGCATACATTGATTGGGCATGGTGGTACTTCCAGGTTTACGCACCTTCATAATAGGTATCCTCACCCGGATTTGAAATGAAGATTTCCCTCACCTTCTCCCATACTACCGGAGTGTACCCCACTGCTAAGCATACCCGGAAGATACCGCACAATAGACCCACCAAGGACTGAAATCCTTCTTGAATTAATTCTGGAAATATTTTATCATCTCCTGTAGTTTGAAATGGTGTGAAATGGTTAACTACCCATCTAATTTTTGAATTAGTCTAAAACTTTGTCCTCCTGAGGGGTATGACTCATGGACAGCCCCTCACACATGTAATCCAACTTCATGCGCGGGAAGTGTACCCTCATTGGGTGCTCAAGGATTTCATTAAAAGTCTCAGCCATTTCACCCTAAAGCAATATTAATGCCTTCAGTTGACATGATGAGTTACCCCTTAAGGTTCTCTGGAGTATAGCAGTGTCAGGTATATTCTCGATTCCCTGATAGTACTCACTCGATAAGTCACTTACGGCATTTTGTATCTCATCATTATATCTTGTTAATTTTTCCCTGTACAAGTCCCAATTCCCATTCTTTTTACCCCTGTTAAAAAGGCGTGAAGTGTCGTTTCTCAGATCTTCCAGTCTAGGATTCCATCAGTCTCTTTTTTTAATACAAAGAGGACAATTGTCCTCATATGCTTTGTTCATAACTTTTTGTACAATGTCGACAGCAAATTCTCTTTGTTCGATAGACTTGATTCTGTCCGGTATAGCGCCCAGAAAACTGTTGAGATCTTCCCTATAAGTATCCCAGTCAGTTACTTTAGAGTTCCTACGCCTTTGAACCTTATGTCCATGGGCTGTCAAGGCGAAGCATATCTGGCTTTGATCCGATAAGAACGTATATGACAATACATGCCATCCCTTGAACACTTCGCTAATACTTTTCGAACATGAGGTCAAATCATTTACCTCGTGACATGTAGATGTCACGAAGGTAAGTATATCACCCTGATTCAATAAAGTTAAATCAGTAGTTTAGACGTTATCTAATAAAGAGTCACCCCTGTCTCGAAAAACCGGCTTTGAAAAAATCCACACACGTTACATGGACCGAGTTTCTAACTGAAAAGTCGGGGCTAGATACCTCCTGTCGACATTTCTTGCCGATCTGTACATGCACTAGAATTTTTTTACTGTAATTGGCTATTTAATTTATTTAACTCAAACCAAAATATTAATTTTTAAGAATTTTTCTCAATTGAAAAAATTGGCTTTTTCAACCTATCTTAATTCTGAAGCCAATATTTCAAGGATTATTCAGTGCTGCGACATTCTTGAAGAATTCAGATTCCTTATGCAGTTTTTTGTTAACCGTTGCGTGCACACCCAACTTCATCCACGTTGTTACACAACCGGGTGCCCACCACCCTTTTTTCAAGTTTTAAAAATAATTATGGAATTGAAATCGTTTTCTTGGCTTTGAGGCCAATACACAAGTATCAAAAGTAAGATCCGAAGGAACAAAATGCTTTGAAACACACAAAACACCAAAGGAATTCACCGGCTGTCCCAGTGGTCTTCGAGAACGGAACGGTTACATTGCAACCCGACGCACAATATTACCCATCTGGTTGCCGCACACAGAATGTATGAAATAATTAATTATTGATCAATAAGTAATTAAAGTATTATTAATTTTGTTATCACTCAAAAGATTCCACGTGCATGAATCAAATAACTCGGTAAGAAATCAATATTCCACTCGAAATTGAGTTTTTATATAGTGGGTACCCGGGTACCCTGGGTGTGTCCGCGACCATTTGCTTAGAGTTGAGCCAAATAACGATTATTCGGAGGCACCAAGCAAAATTGTAATTTTTCCTCCACTTACATGCAAAAATGTACCGTGGTGGGCATCCGTGAACCCGTGTGTGCACTAGTGATGCATATCGATCATTTTTGGACGAAATCGAGATTTGCTTAAAACATAGTTAGATGGAACTGAAATGTAATGGAGATCAAGAATTTGCAATGAAAAAAGTCGATCGAGACGAGACGATCATCTCGACTGAGTGATCGTTCGTCTCGATCTGATGAGTATGGTGTTCAAGGTTTTAATTTAATCTGACGAGATTTTTGAAAAAGTTGAAAATGATCGACATGCATCACTAGTGTGCACACAAGGGTTAAAAACATCACTCTTTACTTTAATTTCAAAATATAAATATTATAGTACTAATAGGAAATGTCTTTGATTTATATTCTATCTTTACATAATTTTCTTTTATTATTTTTTATATTTGAATATTTATTTTATGCTTAATATACTATTTTTATATTTTTATCTCATACGAAAATAATTGAAAGAAGCAAAATACAAATGTTCAGTGGAATGAAGAAAAATGAGAATTTTCTATTCAAAAATCTGCCCGCTGCGCATGGCCCGCGGCTCGCGAGTTTGAGCTCGGATATTCATTCTTTCCACTTGGACTGCATGAATGAAACTTTATCAAAAACATCTCATTTAGATCCCAGTATTTGTATTTATCTTCTTAATCTGAGTTTTCTACGTAATTAAGTAAGTTAAAGATTAAATGCCTCAAAGCTATGTAGGCTTTAAGGTACACATTCTCATCGTGACACTCGCGCTACGCGCTCGGTTTCTAATAGTCTCTTAATCATAAATGATGATAATGTAATAAATTTTAACAAATTCGCATCTCCTTTTTGGGTTAACAACTTTTGTTTATCAACTTTTTTCGTGTTTTTTGGTCGTTTTCCACAAATTTTTCATTTTCATTTTTAATATTATTTTTTACGATTAAAACCAAAACTGCGCGTCCTATCAAAAAATGATTTTTGAAAAATTTATAGATGTGTTTTATGTGCACAATTTTTGTTTACTAATTTTTTTCCGTAGCTTGTCTCGTTTTTTCAAAAATTTATTTTTTTATTTTCAATGATATTTTTCACGATTAAAACCAAATCTACTTGACCTATCAAAAATTGATTAATAACAAATTTGTATATCTTTTTTGTGTGAACAATTTTCCTCAATCTATTTTTTTTCGTAGCATGTGTCGTTTACCCAAAAATTTAATTTTTAATATTGTTTTTTACGAATGAAGCAAAAACTACGCGTCGTATCAAAAAGTGATTAATGACAAATTTGTAGATCTTTTTTAGTACCATAATTTTGGTTAATTCATCCTTTTCCGTATCTTTCATAGTTTGACCACAAAATGGAATGTTTTATTTTTCATTATTTTTTGTGCGATTAATATTTGAATTTTCGATTTTTCAAGATAATTCAAAAAGATGTTATGATAATTTTGTAGGGCTTTCAAAAAGAAACGTTTTTTTTTTACTTTTTTTCATATCGTGCGTTTTTTGGTTAAAAATGTTCATTTTCGATTGATTTTTTAAATGTTGTAAATGCTACAACTCTGATAATTTTCGTTTATCGAAAAAAGTCATTCTGATAAATTGTTTGGCTTTCTAAGTACTACCAATGTCCGTACATAAAATTCCTAAATCTTAAAAAAACTGGTCTCAGAAATGTTGAAAATTCTCTAACTTTTTGAATTTCTATCCAAAATGGCTGGTTAGCGAACTCGTCCTTTCTTTTGGGACCTAACAAAAAGTGTGCCAAAGCTCGATTCGATCCGTTCATTTTTTCGAGAGTTATCGTGTTTACGAACGGCCGGACGGACGAACAGAGAGACGCCATCGCCAAAACTTGATTTTCGGCTTCGGGGGGTCCCAAAACGTGGAGATCCGTTGAAAAACTGTGATGTCAAATTTCTGACAATTCTAATACTTTCTCAATCATAAATGATGAGAATGTAGAAAAAACTTTTCTTGGAGTATAAGTCGTAAAGATTGAAAAAGAACAATATTTTTCATATAAGAAAAATAGTTAAAAATGAATATTTTTGTTTGATTCAAATAAATGTATTGGTCCATTCAAAGTAAAGAAAATTGGCAAAAATTGCCGGCAGCAGGAATCGAGCCCAGACTTTCCGGTTACAAACTCGGACCGCCTGCGCGCGATATCACCGTGAGTTGAAAAACTCTCGCATTGCGGTCTATGTAGCATGTGTGGATCTTTTTAAAAGCGTTTTTATCAAGAGTGGCTGAAAAGCGCATTTTATTACCTTAGCATATTACAAGTTTGGTAGTGACAATTACTGGAGGAAGTATGAATCTATTCCCCTTGATGGATATAATTAAATGATCAAATTATTTCTTTATTAATATATTAATACATATGGAAATATGATTTAAAATAATATGGGACTCAAATAAAGAAAAAATGGATCAAGTCCACGTCTTAAAAACTTTTTATATAGCAATGAATGCTAACCCGTTGATCTTGCCCCGGTCTACACAACATGCTCACTTTATCCATTTTATTAATTTTGTAAAATTGTTTTGTACCATATTATTTACGATAGTAATACATTCAAATTTGTAATGAAAATATAAAATTCAAATACTGTTTTTATTTTCATAGTACACCTTGTTTTAGAAAATGAAAAGTTTCAATGAATGATTGTTAACTTTCAAATTATTTGAGGCTTGCCTTGTATACAAAAATTTGAACTACAGGACCATTGTGCATATGTAATTTACTTTTAAAATTAAAATTTACATAAGATATTATAATTATAGGTGTTGTGTTCGATTCAGGAGTTAATAAACGGGGATCATTACTTAGTTAGTCACTGATTGATTCAATAATTCGATAAGTCGATACCTCAAATATCTGGACTGGCTTGGTGGAATATATATGTGTACGTAAACAGGTGTTCGCCGGTACAATTAGGCGCGTATGCGTTGCGTATGTTCCAAATGGAGCAGGGCACGGTGAGTATCGGTATTTGGTTAATTATGATCCCCCTGCTCCACATGAATTCTTGACACGGGGAGTGTTGCAACTCCCGTGCCGAGCGAGTCTGTCATATCGCCAGAAGCAATGCTACCAACCTCACACCATTTCCCTATCTGCATACTATACGCCATTGAAGGATTCGATTGTTCCCTTCATTCCTGCAAATAATTATATCGCGCTGTTATCCTTCATATCAAATTTCATTTTTGCACTGTAATAAATGTGATAATAAAGTAAAATTTTTTATTAGCGTCTACAATTTCGATCGTAAAATATAACGATTGCTGAAGTCGAGAACAGTAAAAAGTGTACATTGTGCTGGAAACAACATCACAAAATGAAAATGGTAAAAATAATAATTATTTGAAGTAAATGTACCCTTCTTGCGTATGATTTTATATTTTTTACTCAATATATCAATTATTTGCACTGGAAACGAGATTTCAAAAAAATGTTAAGGGATTTCAAATGATTTGAAAGATTTTCTGTGCTTTGGAAGAATTTTAAGGCATTTTAAATTACTAGAAAGTATTTCAAAGAATTACAAAAACTTTATGGAACTTACCGAGTTTTCCAAAACTTTTTAGGGATTTAACGAAACTGCAAGGGATTATGAGAATCTCAAATTTTCAATGGATTTTACAGGATTTTGAAGGACTTCAAGAAGTTTAATGAGATTTTACGGGATTTCAAGGGATATCGAAAGATTCTGATAAAGGGTTAGCGATTTTCAGGGATTTTAATCAATTGAGAACGGTTTCCGTGGAATTTTTATTCAAGATAGATCAAAGTATTTTCACGAATTTTGAAGGTTGTAAGGGGATTTTAATGGGATTTCAAAGATTTCAAGACATTTAAAAGGGTTTTATGAGATTCCAAAGCATTCCAAACTATGCCCACGCATTTTAGAGGATTTCGTAAGATTGCATAAGATTTAACGGAATTTTAAAGGCTTTCCGAATAATATAAAGGATTTTAAGGGATTCCGAAAAATTTGAATGGCTTTTAAAATAATTGAAGTGATTTCAATAGATTCGGAAAGCGTTCCACGGATTTAAAAGATTTTAACGATTTTTGAAGGGATTTCATAGATTTCGAAGGAATCTCGTAATATTTCAAAGGTACCTCAAAGAATTTTGAGGGATTTCGAAGCAGCCTTATCGTTTTAAAGGATTTTCAAAAGACTATGTACGACGTCCATAGAATTTCAACAATTTCAAGAAATATATTACATAATAAAACTGAAATTGAACAAATGATGATTTGAGTGTGTAATAGCATAAAAAGTAATTTTAAGTCTCAAAGCAGATTTCAATAAGCATATTAAAATAATTATAATTAGAAAGAGGACACTTAAGACGGACATTCTTTGTACCCCCCTCCCCCACGGTAAGGTATCGTAAGATTTTCCAAACAGGAATATTTTTATTCAGTGTCATAACCGATAATAATCAGTAAGTAATTAAAATATAAATCAAACAGTGCCCACTATAAAAAGAAATAAAATAAACCATCCATCATTTAATTACACTGCTATCTTACTAAATTGACAATAGTTTATACAATGTTAAGAGTTAATTCATTATTTTTAGGTTTATCTTACAAATCATTTGGCATTAATTTGAAGAGGGAGATTTTTAAAATTCATAGTAAATGCAAATAAGTATAGATATATCATTTTTTGGTTTATTACAACGGCATAAAAGACTAAATAAAGAAATAAATAAAATGCAAGTTTCTCGCCAAAAAAAAACTGACATGTTTAAATACATAACCTTAAAAGCGCTTTTGACAAAAATTTGTTTACCCAGTTTGTTTGTCGAGAGTTTTATTTCTGGAAGTGTACACATTAACTTTTGGAGTTGTTTTTTGAATGCATATTTTCTCATGGATGGACAAGGGACCATCAAAAAACAAAACAGAATCTGTGCGAAAAAGAAAAGAGCTTCAAATAAGAGAAGAAAGCTTGATTCCTATCATCCCGATGTCTCAAGTTCTGGAGACGAATCCGCTTAATTCAGAAGCGTCTTTCAATCCTGCAGTTGAAAATATTCAACAAGGTAAGTTACTTATCTTTTACTCATCTACATTATAAAGTTTTACATTAATTTTTGAGCTGAAAGATGTTTTAGTTCATATATGAACACGTCAGAGCAAAAGAAAGACTCCGCAGAGCCATGAGGAAAAACGCGACAAGTACCGTTAGAAAGAGAAACTCTTACGCAGAATGCCTGAAGATTAAGACAGCGCAACGATAAATAATTGTCTCGTATTTCCTCTCGACTCTGCGGAGTCTTCCTTTTGCTCTGAAGTGCTCATATTGAAAAATAAAATTTTGAGGTTAGGAACTTTAGGCAAAAGTAATTAATATGTTTGTCATAAGGGAATATGTCAAATTTATATTGTTTAAAAATTGTTATCGTCATTGCTTATTTTCAGCAATGAATCAAGCTGTAGAAAGGGCCAACGAATTTATTGGAAATCTTTCAGTTAAAGAAAACTCAATTGATACAGCAAGAGGTGATTATTTCGGAGTTTCTTATTACATGTGTATATCTTGAAGAAATATTTCGATAGGTACCTGGTTTCGAAATTTAAGTAAAAAGAGATAATAGGTATGAAAAATTGGTTCATTTACTTATTATTTATTAATTTGTAAAAATGTGATCTTATCTTTATTTTGTTATTTTTATGATAATTACAATTTTATATTTTCACATTTATAATACATGTCTCCAAACAGGATGGAAGTAGTTCTATTTAGTATTTTTTTTTATTTAGTAGTTTTAGTATTTTTTTATTTCCAAGTTTACTAGGAAATGTTCTTAGTAACCTTAAGGACTGAAAGGGAAATCGAAGGAAGAGACCTCGTCGTACGAACAATGGCAACGGAGAAGATGTAGATAATATGTTTTAAGATTACTCTTACTTCGTTTTTTACTTCATATTTTTTACTTCAATTTTAAGGCTTAATAAAAAAAATTATTTCAGAGGTATAGAATTTTCATTTTTATAACCAAATAAATAAAAGAGAGTTTGAGAGAATCTTTTAAGGAATAAAATGAGCCTTTAAAAAAAGGTTTGATTGCTGCAACCAGAAATCAAGTACTTACAACCAAAATTCGATTGGAAGAACCCGATTTATGTTCACGGCAACCAAAACATTTTTTCGAGTGTTGCAAATCTCTATTATTATATATAATATCTACGAACCCAATTATTTTAATATTTAAACCTGCTAGAGCACTGTTGAATCCTGACGGGGCCATGGTCTGATAGCCCGACCATAGACCGGCTGGGCTCCCCGGTCGGGGGCTGGATAAGCGAGCGTGATGGTTCTGGTCGGATCCCAGCCAGAAAGCCCGACCAAAGCCCGACTTGAAGCTGGGCTCCCCGACCAGCTCCTGACTTACTCGGACTCCCCGACCGTGGACTGGCTAGTCCCGACTAAAATTTCCACACGGGCGTGGGTTATCAAAAAATGGTCAAAATTTTGGTTAAAGTGTGATATTTTGTAATCTGGCATAGGTATTTATATTTTGTTACATAATTCTGCTGAAATATCTTTCTTTTTTTCGAAGGTTGAAAACTTTTTAAAAAGCATCCAAATTGACAAAATGGCGGCGGTTGTTCTGAAAATATTCAAAGTCAATTTACTTGAAGAGATTTTTTTTTGTCTGAAAAAGAAAATTTCACGTTTTTTTCCATGGCGACACCAGATGAGAAAGAAGTCGAAGGAACAACATTGTTTCTCTGAAAAAGTTATAGAACAATGTATCTTCATATTTCTATCTGGCGCTGTTTTTTATATTTTTTGCGAAAATATGACATTTATTTTAATTAATTTTTTTTTCAGGATAACAATTTTATGGTTTCATAAAAAATAAAATAATTTAGTAGTCTCAACAACCATTTACATCCACCTTTTTCTTTGAAATCGATAAATTAGATCAATTAAAAACAATAAATTACAAAACAAAATCTTAAACATGTTTCAAGTAAACCTATCCTGTATTTGACTAATTTCAAGTTTCAGGTAAGGTTTTAGTAATTAGTATATATTTACCTCTAAATGAGCCAAATCTATTGATGTTTGAAAGCATATGTTTCTCTGACTTTCCATTTTATGTGATTTGCTACATGAGCTCATTAATTAGCCGGACACTGTGTTTTTTATAATATTTTTTGAAAATAAATTTTATAATTAAAAACATCACGTGATCGGCTTAAAGAACCCCCCACTCCCCTATGTGATTGTCCGTTATATTTTTTCTGATCCCGTTCCCCACTTTGAGGTGACGATTTATGGATGGCTCCATAGAGAATTTTTCGTCCACGGAAAAAAGTGAATCGTCAGAAGAACTCTCTAAACTAGTAGCTCTAACTATCTTAAATTGAAGTGCAGCTTTTCGTCGGTGAATTGGATTAAAATGACTATTTCGCGTTCAGGTTATTTAATATGACTTCTTAAAAGAGTTGGATTAACCATTTCAAATATTAGGATGCACTGTACCACTTTAGTGACCCGCAACACTCAGCGAGAGGAAGAGTAACTATTTCGCGTAATAATCCTTACTACTGTGAAGAGTAACTTTGCCGATTTCGCATTATATGTATACACAAGCTGGACGCACGCTGTAGGCGATTTATAAATAGATAAGCTCGAAACTTTCGACAAAAAAGATAGGGTAAAATTTCGATCGATTAGAAAAGAAAGAAAAATATTTTATATATGATTACTGCACCTAATTTTCGTTTATTATTACACAATTGCACGCACAGTGACTTATACACATATACTTGCACGCTTAAACGCTTTGAAATATATCCCCCGCTGGTTATTCGAAACGTTCCTAACTACCTAAACCTAAATATAGCGCACGCATTAACCAACTGAGCTATATCTAACCTCTGAGATATTCCTGAAAAACTCTCATTCAAGCGTTTTCTCTGAGAAAAACATGACTAGCTCAGAAATATATGTGTCGTGCTCAGTTCTATCAGTAATTTTTTCCCCACATTTCTGATACTAATATGTAGGTTCGAAAATGTTTGATTGCAATTTTTTAAATTGCATTCTTACAAAAAATATCTAATATTTTGTAACGAGCTTGGGCAAAATATTTCATTTAGGAATATGTATTGACTCATATAGTAGATATAATGTTAGTAATTTATCTGTATTATTATAAAATGATTAACATTTTTAATTTCAAAAAGTATATATATATATATATAAATGTTATTGTATTATTGAAAATTGAGAGTTAAAAAATAGTTTTCGAATGAACTACTTTGATTTTGAAATTTTATTGTATAATCATATCTTTTTATTGAAAACAAAACGATCATTTACATAACTGAAATGGCGAAACCAGCAATCGCCCCCCCCCCCCCCACCGCCCCAGGATTTTCAGACTCACCTTCATTTTTTTCTTTTTCACTGCGAAAAGAAGAAAAGCTATAAAAAGTATGAAATTTCATAATGGCAAAAATAATTTAAAATTGTTAATCAATATTTGACAGATTGCAAAATATATAAAATAATATTATGTGTATATACAATTTTCTGGGACTTGCATGTTGGTGGCGGAAGTGAGAACGTGTTTAGTGACA
>CAKNYM010047878.1:82975-114173 GCA_932195095.1 Andricus curvator
CGTTAGATATAAGGTGTGGAAGGATGTTAGTTTTAAGGGTTAGTTGTGAAAAAATTCTGTAAAAAATGGAAGTGTAAGCAAGTCAATTTTTTATGGCCAGCAGGCTAAAAAATAAACGTTTATCTCTATATACAATTTTCTGACGTCGACCCTCCCAGGACACTTCTCTGGATTCGCGCCTGATCGAAATCACTATTTATGGATGAGACAAAAGTCTACTTTCGAGCTGAAGTGTGCCTGAATTGAGGCCAAGAAAGTCGGATTGAAAAAATTTATTCAGTTTAAAAGAAATGGATGTGGAAGTTGGCTACCTCAAAATGACATGACATGACATGAAAATAGAATTTTTTGCCCATATAAAAACTTGCTCCCGACATATGAGAATGCTGAATTAGAATAAAAAATGTTTGATCTGAAAAAATTATTCAGTTCCGAGAAAATGAAAATGAAAGATCGCGATGGCATATTAGTATGGCAAACGTTTTTTTTTTGTTAAAAGTGCGAAAAAAATGAGGAAATATTTTTTCAATTAAATGATCATGATTCCTAGAAAAATCAATGCGAAGAGGTTGAAAAATATATTACCACGTTAAAATTATAAATAAATTTGAATTAAAATTGTATCACAAATTGTTTTTTAATTATGGTATCAAACAAATTATATTTCAAAAAAATTATTACAATATGTATTTGATTTTTTTAAAAATCTTATATGCAATAACCCTAGTTTTGATAAAAATGTAGGTAAAAAATGTATTATTCTACTAAAAAAAATCTTCCAAATAATATAATACTTGAACCTGGATGGCTTAATCAAATACAATCTTTAACATTTTTAGTGTTGCGAAAAATGAAAAATATCATAGGTAGATAATTCCATATTAGCAACAATGTAAGAAAAGTATTTTCTTATAATTCGTCAGGATATTTTGGAATTCTGAAAATTTTGTACCAAACAAAAAACAGTACTGAAGTATAAAGTAGACGTTATCCGGTATGTTTATTTTTAGTCGTTATCTTAAATAACATTATGGTAAAAGATAAAACATTATAAAATAATTTCCGACAATTTCACTTTGTAAAATATACTTATCATAAGCAGTAGTGTAACTACTGTAATGTGAAACCACGGTTTGCCAATGTTGGGGGGGGGGGGGTCTCCCCCAGAGTCAGAGGCAAAAATATTATACTATTTGAGCTTTTATATTTGAATTTATTGAGAAATTCATTTACTGCTTAGCGAACTCACTTGCAAAAGTCAAACTGGCCATTGTTTTGTCACTATGGAAATTAGTTATTCATATCAACTTACAAGATCAACTGTTCTATTTCGAATAGTTATTAAAGCTGTCTGTCCTATTAATCTTACTTTTTACAATTTGAAGTAGTAATGCTTACTTAGGGTTCTAAATTTTCAGATAACTATCTCATACAGCAAAAAAACTATTCAAATTGTTTCTTGTATAATACGAACAAGTAAACTTCAAATTTTAATAATAATAATAATAATTAAAAAATAAATAAATAAATTTGAAATTGCTTGATTAAGAAAAAGAATAATTTCTTAATATTTAGCAATATTTTACTGTTCATTTTAAGTGAGAAATTATAAATAAAATATTCAAAAATAAACAAATTGAAACTGAATTGTTGGAAATAGAAAGCCTTAAACGTTATATTCAAACCAAAATTATTTGGTAAGTGAAATTGTAACATTTCTATGTATAAATGAAGGGTGGCAGTGCAGAATGATAACCAGCAAAGTGGGAATTTTTCAGTAGAGCGAAAAAGTATGCTGTAGAATCGAAATCACTATTTAGAGATCAAATAAAAGTCATATAAGTGTATTAATCATATATAAGCAATATAAGCATATTAACAAAAGATAAATAAGCTGAGGTTTTGCTGGATTCAGCCAGAAAAAATGAAAAAGTTTGGTGTGGAATAATTGGTCAATTTCAAGAAAATCAACCGAAAATTTTAAGATTAACATTTCATGGGTTTTTAAAATAGGCTTTAAGTAGCGATTAAACATCGAATTTTCAGCTTTTTGCGAAAATAAAAAATTGCTCCAAAGATGTGGAAATGCTTATTAAGAATAAATATGATTGATGCAAAAAAATTATATTGGTCCGATAAAATTAAAATTTAATATCACAGTATAACAGACAATATTTGCTAAAAATCGAGAAAAAAAATTTTCAATATATTTTTTTATTAAATGATAATAATTTCAAGAAAAATCAATGCTAAAAGATTCAGAAAATTATTACCACTTACAAATTTTTAATAAATTTTGACTACATACTTATGAAAAATTTATTTTTAAATTACTGTAGGGGAGACGACCCTACAGTAGATAATGATCCTACAGTAGATAATCATTATTTAAAAATACTAATGGATGTTAAATAAATAATTTAATATAATTAATAGTTAATAAACGATGTGTGTTAATATATTAAAATTGTAATCGAGTATTATACTTACATTTGTCCATTGTAGGGTGGCCTCCCCTAACAAAAAATGACATTTTGAAAAAAATGCTTTTACCCCAATGTGTATTTGATTTTAAGAATTTGTTATGCAATTAACCGATTTTCAGTACAAAATTTTATTTAAAAAATTGAACAATTATTAATAAAGAAAAAATTCGACTAACTTTTAATTTAATGTATTCTGTAACAAAAATGGTTCATTCTTCAATTTAGAGTATTGAAAATGATAGCTTATATTTATATTATTTAACCACCAGGAACCTTTGAACTCTGCAATTTATGAAAGTTTAACATATTCAATTTTGCATTTGTACAACATTCAAATTAAAATTGCTTAATTGAAATGTTTTAAAATAGTTCCACTTGGAGATTTTTAATTTGCAGTTCACTTTTTAATACTTCAAATGATAAAAAATGTAGCTTTACATATAAGTGTTCGATTTTTTTAACTTCAATAATCGGGAATTTTTTTCTTGAATTAAAGAATCAAGGGGTTTTAGCGTTTGAAATTGGTAGGAAATAAATTCCAACAAGCATAACACTTTGTGAAATCATCTGAAATCAGCGGAATCTGAGTTGATTTTCTGTAAAAGATCAGATATTTTCAAATGAGTCAAATAGAGTGAAATCAGCAGAAATCTCTTAAAATATTCCAAAATCATGAGCGAGTTAGTAGGAGTCAACGAGAAATTGTGAGTAATCATGAGGAGTCAAGCGAGCAATCAAGAGAGCAGTAAGTGTAGTCAGTGCATTTAGTGTGCGACCCTTCCTTCATCGCTGTGGGATAGCGGTGAGCACACTATAGCACGGCCCTCTACAGTTTATGTGCGTAGCGAGTGTGCGCGTTGCAGCGCGTTGTGTGACCTAAAATGAAAATTGTTTTTGCCTAATAGAAGATTGCCTAATAGAATTGCCTTAGAAGTCTTTGAATATCTGCAAAATAACATGTTTACTTTGTATTAGGTTAAATGCACACTTTTGTAAAAAAAAAGTTGAATTTGTTGAACCTGAGTTTTCCTTACCTTTTGACCAAATAGACATGTTATTACTTTTGTTGAATGAGGAAAAAATTTTTTTTGTGTTTAAAACGTTTGAAAAGCAAGAAAAAAGTAAAAATTCTAAAATTCCTGAATCGTGAAACAAATTTTCTTCCAAAAAAGCATAATCCTAACCAGGCTCGGCGGAATAGGTGGGTACGGTGGGTAGTACTACCCACCTGGAATCTCGGAAGGTGGGTAATTACCCACCTGGAAATTCGAGCGAAAAAAAAACATGCATTTGGGTTTTGATCCATTTTAATAATATGCGCGCGTAGATTTACATTGCGAATAAAATCACTGAAAACCGCCATGGCCAAAAGATAAATTTTCAAGCCAGAATCTGAATTTTAAAGAAAAAAAAGACATTAATTTTTAACTAAGAAATATAAATTTTCGCCAAAAATTGAACAGTTAAATTTGCAGTTGAAAAAATCATTTTTAAACAAACAAACGAACTTTCAACAAAATAGTAAAATTTTTGAACAAACCATTTTGAACTAAAATCAAGAATTTTTACCGAAAAAATGGATTTTTGACAAAGTAGTTCAATTTTCAACCGGGTGGTTGAATTTTGAATTGAAAAAAAAATAATTAAGAATTGCACAGTTATATTGTAAGTTCAAAACCTTAATTTTCAACAAAATAGAACAAAAAAGAAATTTTCAATAATATAGTTTAATGTTCAACTAATGAAAGGGATTTTTCACCAAATAGTTGAATTTTCTACCAAAGTAGTTGAAGTTTTAACAGAAAAAACAAACCAATTTTTAAAAAATTTTCCCCAAAAATGGAATAGTTAACTTGTTAAATTTTGTACAACGTAGATTAATTTTCAACTAAATAATTTGCTTTGCAACCAAAAACATGCATTTTAAACCAGGATGATTAATTTTCTACTGAAAAATACGATTTTTCAACTAAAAAGATCAATAAAATAGTCGAATTTTCAACTTAAAAAGATCATTTTTAAACCAAAAATGGAATAATTACATATGAAATTACATTTGTAAAATCTTTCTTGGTAGAAAACTCAACAATTTTTTTAACATTCATCTTTTTCGTTCAAATATCTATTATTACATTATTGATTTTTGCATATTTCTATTTTGTTGTAGATTTACATTGCGAATAAAATCACTGAAAACCGTCCTGGCCAACTATAATCCATTGCTGGGATTTTCTCATAAGCTGAGTGAAGATCGCGAAGTCGACAGCACAATTGCTGCCAAGGCTGCAGGTTTTTGAAACGGATGGAGTCGTTTTCATTTCTTTTTCTCTTAAATGCGATAATTGAGATTTTTGACAGGATTGAAATTTTAAACAAAGAACTTTAAAGGGTAGAGCTTTGGGCGGTAGATTCGTCTCGAAAAATAGAAGCTGTAACCTTTGCATTCGATGCTTCCCGCGATTCCAAGTTTCAATCCATTTGGCTGAAAAGTATCGAATTGACCAAAGAGTTCGATGTTGGGGAACCAAGCGTGCCACGGAAACGAAAAATTTCCAAGCAAATTGACAGCAGCAATGTTGAAAATTATGTTTTTAAGACTCCCGAAGAATACTATCGGAAGATTTATTGTGAAATATTCGACCAAGTCATTTACTCGCTGAAAAGTAGATTTGATACTCATTCGGCCAAGTGTTTCAACACATTAGAGCAATTCATTATTGATGAAACAGTAGACGTGAAAAAAATCATCAAATTTCAAAAGGGGGATTTTGAAGAATTCAGATTATTAAGTGATAGAGATATGGCATTGGTTTTGATGAAACGTAAGGAAGTAAGATCAGAATCTTTAAAATATGTCGTGCCTTTTATGAAAGAAAACGTTTGGTGTCCAGAACTCGTTCCTGAATATTCGAGATTCATTAAATTAGTCATGGCCATTCCTGGGTCATCTTGCTCTAATGAGAGAAGTTTTTCTGTTTTACGTAGGGTAAAAAATTACTTGCGATCGACTATGGCACAAAACCGACTGAACCATGTCGCGATTTTACATATATACCCTGAAAATGTTGATAAGCTCGATTTAGAAATTCTGATGGATGAATTTATCTGTAAAAATTCGAAACGAACATGAATGATTTACAATTTTGATTTCGCGATAAAAAGATTGTTTGTTTTCTGAAATAATTATGCAAAAGAAAAAATAATAAATGTTACGTTCACGTCGAAAAAAGTTTCAAATTATGAAACATTTAATTATGACCCCCACCTTCCATTTTAAAAACTACCCACCTGGACTCAACGTGTTTCGCCGGGCCTGATCATAACATGTTTCTTTGGATCCAACTGAAGAAATTTCAGGTTCGACATATTCAACTTTTTCTAAAATATGCATATATGAGTCAATACAAAAAAGCATGTTTTCCGCACGTTTTCAAAAAATTTTAAATTGAGCAATTTTTTTTCAATTTATAATTTTTTATTATTGTTGACTAGTAAAAACTGTACATATGAATAATTCGCCATAATTTTTGAACCAATAGCAGGGTGGTAAGTTTTCTTCCAGGAAAAAAATTCCCGATTCATAACAATTTTTGACGGTAATTGAAATTGAAAGATTCGAACTCTTGAAGCTAAAAATGTTTTCATTTGAAGTTATAAAAACTGAACTTCAAATCAAAACACTCTCGAAAACACTCAAAGGGGAACCCTTTTGCATTTTAAACGTTTAAAATTGACGCTTAGCAATTGTTTTATCCAAACGCTCAATAACTTACGCATATAAAATAGAAGCTTCCAACACATTTCAAGTGATCAATTTCAACTTCAATGCCGTTAAACTGCAAAATTGAAAATTTTAAACTTTTACAAGTTGTACAGTTCGAAGATTCAAAAAATATAAATCCACGGTATCATATGCAATTCTGTAAGTTAAAGAATAAATAAACAAAATTATATCATTTTCAGAAATTTGATGTCAGAAACAATACAAATTGAACAATTATAATTTTTTTAAACTGAAATTTTTCTATATCAGAAGATAAATTAATTTTATTTTAAGTCGTGAAAAATTAATAATTGTTCAATTGTTCTTTATACATCAAAACCGGTGTTTGTTTCAAAATATTTTCAAATATTCTCTTAAACTATTTTTTCAAAATAAAGAATTATTTAAAATTTTCCCAGCTATCTTAAAAAAATGGCTGTATTATCTTTAAACCTTTCAAAACCCTCAAAACGCTTCAAAATTGTCAAAACTTGACATTTTGCTTTCAGTTTTTTGGAATAAGTTCAAATTGCAAATTATTTTTGAAATCTTGCAGATTCGTTTTTGACAATTTTGGAAATCCTTTGAAATCTTTTAAAATCTTCTCTTGAAATTAGTTATTCAGAATAAAAAATCATTTTCAAATTTCATAGAAATCTTAATAATTTTTTTATTCTTTTGAATCCTTTTAAAATGCTCAAAAACCTTCTCAGTTTTTTGTTTCAAATCTTCAAAAATCTAAATTTTTAAAAATCCTTTCAAGTTTTAAATTATTTTACAATCAGTGCAAAACTTTTAAATGTCTTTTAAACTTACTCCAATTTTTCTAAATTAATAATTGTTTCATTTTTATTCATTAATACAACTTTTTTTTTAAATCATTTAAAATATTTTCCTAACTTTTTTTTCAAAATAAAACTTCATTTGAAATTTTCCCAGGAATTTCAAGCAATTGTTTTTATTATCTTAAAACTTTTTAAGTTTTAAATCAAGTTGGAATCTTTTCAAAACTTCTAAATATCTCTTAAACTCACTCGAATTTTTTTAAATTAATAATTGTTCAATTGTTTTTTATATTTCAAAATTCAACAATTTTACTTACAAATTAAAAAACTCAAAAGTAGAGTTTTTTAAATAAACAGTCAAATATTGCTATATATTAAAAAATGATTCTTCTTCTTAATTACAATTTTCTAAATTGAATTGGTTTTAAACTTGAATATTTTAGATAGATAGATTTCCTTCTGAAAATTTCTAAAATTTCCGGTCGAAAAATAAATTCACTGCCATTTTCCGGTTTTTCCCAGCTTCAAAAAATTTCCGGTCACTTTCCGGGTTTCCCGGTCCAGCGGCCACCCTGAATAGAAATTTCTTAAAATTTCGAAATAAAAAAAGAGAATAGAAAATATTAAACGATTTCAAAACAATTTCTTTCTCTTTTTTCGAATGCTCAAACATTCGACGATTTTTCGACTCTTAATGTTAACACCACAACACAAAAGTTTTTAAGTGGAAAGTGAATTCATCTTATGATTTATTTATATTTCTTATCAATACTTATGTTATTTATTATAATCTTATGAGCCATGATCTAGTCAGAAAATTTTGAAATATTTTTTATGAAATTATGATATTCTCCGTCACACCCACACTGGCTGCGCCACCCCTGATGTTATAATAGTGCAAGTGTGAGTGCGACCCGTGCGAGCAATCATCGAGCAGTCAGCGTGAAATCAGACGGAGTCCGACGGAGTCGAGAGCAGTCAGTGCGAATCTTCAAATCTGGATGGAAGTCGACAGCAGTCAATGGATAGTCAGAGCGTGTTCATTAAAATTAGTGTCTTGTCACTGTTGAAATCATAGTTAGCTTACAAGAAAGAAGCAATAGTATGAAATCGTATGAAATCCGAAATGAAATTATATGAAATCAAATGCAATCGTTGGCAAAGATTCGTCTGATTTCAGAGTGAATGCCCCCTCGGCAGCCACCCTGCAATAATTTTACATCTTAAAAAAGACAATGTATGACAATTCTACAAAAAAAAGATCTTTACACGAGAAAGCCGTTGACAAAACAAAAATACCAATTCAGAAATATAAGAACAGAGAATTTCATATAGGAACTCCAATCTTGTTTCGTATTATGACCTTTCGTCGTTGTTTCCTGCCCCGCTTCCCATTCAAATAGAAAGCCGGCCAAATAAGCAGCCGCGGGGGTTTGGAAGTAGCAGTTTGCCTCGACTTTAATCATTCCGATTTACAGAGAGTCAAGTCGTGTAGTCTGATCCTAACGTCGTCGCAGAAGATGGTCTTGTGAAAAATATCGCTCGTTTCATGGGGAATCGACGCTGGGGGCTGTTATATGGATGGGGGTTGTATTTAATTAAACCCCCAGGGGCTGCTTGATCGAGCATCAATACATAGCGGCTCTCAACTTTATTCATTACATAATCTTTCAAGGCACCTATCCTATAAGTGACAAAAAATAATTTTTTCATTGCAAAACCTACTATGCAAATGGTCCCTTCAAATTCAGAGTATTTAAGCTAAATTTTAGTTAAACTTAATTGATTTTATCCAAACTACGTTAAACAGTAATTATTTCGGCCTATATAATTGTTAATTGTTCTTAATCTGTCTTAAACAATAATAAGTTTATTTTTACTAAAACAATGAGAAGCTCAGGGGGGCGATCACGTAACTTTCCCATATCCCATTTCCGGCTTGTCACCTGTCATGATTTTTCGTACTACATGACGTTTCAAGATTCAACGGTGCTGTGTGACGTGAATTTTTGAAAAATTACAAAAAGTGAAAAGCGGGAAGTGGAAAGTTGGATGTAGGCTGTGGGAAAGTTACGTTATCGCCCCCTGCCTTACTCAAAAAATCATAAGATTAGACTAATTTAAAAAATCTGAAGATTAGATTATTTAAGCAACCAGGAGATTAGTTCAGTTGAAAGAAGTGAGGGCTTAGCTTATCTAATCATTGGCTTACATTATCTTAGGTTAAGAACTCCCAGACTTAGCTTCAACAATTATAATCTTATAGCTTAATTTCAAAACTCATGTTTAGCTTATTTATCTTCATATTAAGCTTACCTTTGCTTAGACCAAACTAATGAATATAATTTTTGTTTAGCTGTGCTTAAAAAATCAAAATTCAGCTTAACTTAGATTGAGAAATAATAAGTAGGATCGATTTTTGCAATCGAATGAAATTGATTAAAAAAATATGTTCCTGTTTTGATTTGCTAATGAGGATAGAATGAGAACCTAGTGCCAGAATCTCTGTTGGCGGGATGTATGGAGGTTTGCGAAGCCTTATTAGCGATTTGGGGGAGCTACGCTTATTCCCGTCCTCTCCCTCTACTGGGCTGAGTCGATCCTGGGAATTAAAAAAGGCTAAATTCGCTTACACTGCCGGTACCTTAGCGTTTCATCTCTCTATGGTCCCCTCTCCCACGGCCAATCGACTCTTTGGGAATTTCGTCGAATTATAAACTAAGAAATAAAGCAGGGAGCCGGAAAAGCGAGAAAAATGATTACCCAATGAAATAAAAAGCTGTTCATTTTTTATTTCTTTAAGATAATTATTTTAAAAATAAATCAATTGAATATTATAATTTTTTGAATCACTGGCGCTCAAGTTTACTCATAAAAATGAGAATATTATAGTATGCACTAAACCCTGAATTAAAACATTATCCTATTTTTCGAATCTTTTAAATATTGAATATTCATGAAAAAATTCAAAAAAATCATCAAACAAATCCCAATTCATTTTGTCTTAAAGAATCCTAATTTGAAGATGAAAACGAAACCTGGAGTCGCGCTGCAAATTGAACCAGTACAAAATAAGACTGCAAGGAGAGCTGTTGGGCTATGCAGGGTGAACGATTAAAAATTCCTTCTGCACGGAAGCAGCCTCCAACTCTTATGCAGCCCTCTGCGTAACATCTGCCCTTCCGCAAAAAAAGAAGAAAAAAATGGCGTGAAAGACGAAGCAGCAGCAGCAGCGGTGGTGACGACAAGAGTTGGAGCAGGAGGAAAAGGAAGAGGCTATCGAGCGTCCTTGTTTCTGACTCTAGGTGCTTTGTCGCACTCCTTGCAAGCTGGGGGTGTTAGAGGATGAGGCGACCCAACCCCGACCCACCAACCCCAGGGTCGCCCCTTTACGGGTCTGCCGGCGGTGGCGGCGGTGTCGTATCTTGGCCTCCGCGGCGCGCCGCTCTATCGACGTACAGCTACCCATTCTCCAACCTTCTCATTCCACTTTTCGCTCTCCTTCTTCCCCGCGAACCACCTTACCCTTTCCTACGCCATCTTCTTCCCACCCTCGAACCACCTCCTCGGCCGTAACTCGCGATTGCCGAGATAGTGTACATATAGTTCGCCTAGAGTCAGAAGGAGTGAGAGAGAGAAGGAGGGGAGAGTAAGAGAAGGAGTGTGAGAGAGGGAGCAGGGGCGAGGAGAGAGAGTACATCTCGAGAACTCTAGGATCGCGTTATTGAGATGTCTGTCGGAGAATTAGGGTCTTCCTCCCCCGATCTTTACCACGATGTCGAAATCCTCACAGGTTTCGATGCGGAAACTATTGAGGAGGTTATAGATTAGATGAACGTATGCCATCCTTCATCGATGGCCCATCTTCATTCGAAACATCCGTTCTTTGGGATAACTGAAGTTCTAAAGTTCTTGACGTTCCTCAGGAGTATGCATACCAACGTACCAGTATACGAACAGTAACCAATAGTTACAGCCAATTGTTACTACCAAGAACTATTTTTCCTTCTACTAGTGATCTACAAAAAACATATATCATAACTTGGGTACACGATTACGACTAAGTTTTTGAAAAGTTCAATGAATGACCGGATTTTAAGGAAAATCGAAACTGTTAGAGCCCCCGAAAGTTTTCAATACTTGAAGGCATTTAAGCTTTTCGGAAAGTTCATATACGAACTCGACATGCCTCGGCTCAAACGGATTTAGGCTCAGTTCGTCTCGCAACCTAATGAACTCGACTCGACTCCTTCCAACTTTGAGTTTCGAGATTTTGCTGAACCGTATCCTACCTTGCACCCATTTTATTGAAAGATTTGCTGTAAAATTATTTTTTTAATAGTGTGGACTTTTGCAGACCTTTGCATCCAATATATAGAAGCTTCTGTGATATTAAATGACTCTTTTTACGTAAACGTATATATTATAATTCTTCTTTGAAGAAAAAACAATTACAGAGCTTTTTTCAAGCAAGAATCGCTGGACTTTTCTCGAAGACCAGTGGTTTCCTGGCGACGACATCCCTCGACTTTGGTCGCGTTTATACGCGTGGCTACACTCTCACGTACATCAAGAGCCTCAGGTCTTTCTCTTTGTAAGTCAAGTCGACGAGGTCGCCAGGTCCAACCTCCTGGTTGCACCGGGCCAAGGTGTATCGTTACTTCGTACCGCTTTGAGCCAGTAGCAAGGGGTTGAGAAGGCAAAGAGGGCGGCAAGGAGGGTTGCTCTTAGCCGCGTTAATGCCTTGAGAGGGGAGCGTTAATTAATAATTGCAAGAGGGTGCCTTCCTACCCTCGAGAGACTGAGAGGCGAGATCCAAGGATCATACGTGAATCTCCAACACGTTCTACTAGCTTTACCGCCTTTCTAATGATTGCCCATTTTTCGAGAATATTCTCTCAGATAATGGATTACCCCACTTTGGAATTATTATTTAAAGTGAATCCTAATTCTGAAATACAAACTTAAGTGATAAAATACGACATTATTATAATATACAGAAGAATATTTTATGTCAATACTTACTCAAAGCTGTTTTAAACTACGTCATTATTTGACATTCAAATAATTCATAGAAGCTGCATTTCGACTGGCGTGCCTCATTAGGATGGTAACAAATTTCTACTTTCGATTTTTGGTGATCTACCCCCCATTTGTTTATTTTCCAGAAAAATAAATTCCATATTCTTCTGTTTCAAATCGGTCAACATGAACCCGGGTCCCGAGCTTTTGAATAACAAGCTTGTAGCACGATAGGCTTTATAGCTTGAGCGCCAGAAGAGGACCTCACAGACCCCCGCCCACATTAAAGACAACAAACAAATTTTTCTCAGTAAATCGTAAAAGGTATTATTTTTTAGGATAAAAGATACAGAATTTTTCCATTGTTCAAACAATTTATATCTGTATAATTCTTTTCTACCAAATCGTGAAAGGTTAGTATTTTATAAAATTAATTATACAATTTACGAATTTCAAAAGTTATTCTTTTCATTTAGGTTATTTGATAATTGATTAATAATTGTTATTTCTACAAACAAGCTTTCCATCCTGTAAATGGGTCATTGTCCGTCAAAGTGTAAATTTTATACGTGTAAGCCCCTGGTTTCCAAAAATCGAGTAACCTCAATAATTGGCAAATAGGAATGCTTCCTATATTGATACTTCATACAAGCATTGCTAACACGTATAAAAAAATTTATTTTTTTATAAAATAAAATTTACACTTTGACGGAGAATGACCAAAATCATGAAAAGTTATTATTTTCTGGAATTTTCGTAGGAAAGATGAAGAAAATTCTAGTTTTTTTTAACCTCCTACACTATATTGCTTATTAATCGGTATTTTCTTTTATCAATGAAATCGATCCAAAAAAATAAGTATCCATTAAAATGATTGTTGTTAAAAAAATGAGGGTGTATGTTCTGGAATAAGAAAATACTGAGTTAAAATTCATGAACTGCATCATTAATTCCAGGAAATAATAACTTTTCAAGATTTACAGGGAAAAACAAGTTTTAAACCAATCTAAATTATTTAAATACTTGTAAACTCTCTTTCACAAAAAATATCATTCTTAGCATTCGTTAACTGCGTCCTTAATTACAGAAAGGAGTAACTTTTCAAGATTTACATGGGAACAAAATTATTTTCACAAATGAAAATGGTTTAAATAATTGCCAAATACCGTTGGAAGATATATCATACCATAAATTCGTTAATTGTATAATTATTTACAGAATAATTAACAAATATGTGGAACAAGAAATATTATTCTTGAAATTCATCAAACACTATGAAAACTAGAGATATCTTTTTTTACGGTATCATTTTTTTCGTGTCCTGCTTTCGAATATGATGGCTTCATGTTGATATTTTTAATGCAAAACAAACGAATCTGTGTGACTGTATTTTTGATCCCAAAAAAATAACTTTTCACGCTTCACGGACAAAAAAGATCGTTTATTGAAAGTTTTCAGAGGGAAATTATTCCGTGAATATTTCCCAAAAGGTGATTAAACTTTAATTTTCAAAAATGTAATAATAGGTACTTTTTCCATATTTTGTAAAACCGATTTTTTCCAATTTAAAACCTCATGCTAATTTCAAAAGCCTGGGAGCACGGAATCATGTTGACCTATTTGGAAAAAATTGGAAATTAATTTTTCCGGCAAAGGAACAAATTGCAGGGATCGATCAGCAGAAATCTAATGTCGAATTTTTACAGGTATGTAGACGTAGTCTTCTTAATATTTGCCACATTTAAGATACAATTCTACACCAAATAATTATGTTTTAATATATCCCTGTAATTAAGTTTTATTCTTAGTGTCCATGAAAACATTTAAAAAAATCTGCCCGCTCCGCGGGTACATTCTCATCGCGCGCTGCGCGCGCAGCCCGTCAGTTTGAGCTGCGCTTGGCACATTTGTGCACAGACTTTTTAAAACTAAAGGTCAAAGTATCGGCAACTCTAATTTTTTGATTGTGAATTATTTTTTGTTAAATCTCTTTCGGCTTCAATGAACACATTCTCATCAAATATCTCGTGCTTCGCACTCGATTTTGTCCAAAATGTGAACTTTTCTACATTATGTTCCACACTATTATATCAAATTACGTATTACATTTATTTTTGTATCTCGGCCTGGGATTGCTTATTCAGATATTGCAAAATAAAGTACAAATTTTATTTATCATGATTACTTTAATATTGATTTCTTATTTTTCATTAAATTTTATTCTCAGCTACCCTGAAAATGTATATGATTTCAATGAATGTATATTATTACAATTCATAATATGCATTGGTAATAAAACAGACGTATTTTCATTGTCTTGTTTTTATAATTTAAAAAAAAGTGAACATTCCATAAAAAAACCTTTTTTTATTATTCATTTTACTGCAACTTGTGTTATTTTTCCATAAATTGAATAGGTTTATTTTCAATGTTATTTTTACGATTTAAACCAAAAATAAACACCTTAGCGTAAGGTGGTTCTAAGAAAATGTGTAAATACAATTTATGCGAAAAATTCTGTTAAATAAAAATTTATTGTAACTTGCGTCGTTTTTCCTCAAAGTTAATTTTGTATTTCTAATGTATCCTTATAACAAAAGTTTATAACAAATTTGTAGATCTTTTTTGGTTGAAAACTTTTCTCTATTCATTTTTTTTCTTCTTTTGTGTCGTTTTTCCAAAACTTTCATTTCTTTATTTTTTACGATTAAAAGAAAATCTCCTCGTTCTATCTAAAAATGATTTATAAGAAATTTGTAGATCCTGTTTGGGTGAACACCTTCCGTCTATTAATTTTGTTTCGAACCATATGTCATTTTTCAACAAAATTTTATTTTTAATGTTATTTTTTACGAATAAAACAATAAAGAAAACTGAGTGTTCCATCAAAAAATGATTGATAACAAAGGACCCCGCACCAAATGTACAGAAAAAGCCTTATGATAAAAAATTCTAAAAAAAAATTTTTCTTGTATTTTCGAACCTGCAAACTAAAAATTGGAAAGAAAAACGTCAGAAAGATGGACAGTTTTTAGACAAACACTTGTCCAAAGTTTCGATTTTTACATGTATTTTAATGGGAAAATGCTTATTTCAGCAAAATGTTTTTTTTCCTCAAAAACGCTATGATAGATTTGACTAAAACCTTAATATTTTGACGATCAGGCGTACCGAATCAAAAGATTCATACCCACGAACTAGAAAGATTAACGATTCTTTGGGTATACAGCATGTTTTTGGGGGTATTTTTGTACCCTAAAAATCCAAGTAACATATGTAAATCATCATTTCTCAGTAACTAAAATCAATAGAGATTTTTATTCAACTGCTGCGGTATGAAACGACTTTCCAATAAGTGGAGTAAGCGTACATAGCAAGAATATGTTTTGACCTGATTTTAGGGGATGTTTTACCATCCCTTAAACAATGAGTCTGAAGTTCCTAACGCATTAATCAATAACGAAAAATAATTTTATTTTTAAATGCATGAAAGCTGCTAATTTATGACAGAAAATAGTCACGTGCAACCTTAAAAACTTCTTAAAGCACTTTCAACCCCTCATCAGATATAAAACTCACCCAAGCTAAACCTAAATATTTTTAAAATTCAACAAAAACAACCTAATTCAAAAATCCGCCCAGTTTTTGCTGATAATAATTTGAATTGATTCTAAAGGGGCACACATAAAGTCTCAACCCTTCAGCACATGTAGAACTCACCTCAGCCACCCCCGAATATTTTAAAAGTTCAATAAAATCGCCCTAATTCAAAAATACGCCAGGTTTTTCTGATAATGTTTTCAGTTGATGCCAAAGGGACAAAAAAGTGTCTCAATCCCTCAGCACATATAGAACTCACCCCAGCAACCCCTAAATATTCTTAAAATTCAATACCATCACCCTAATTTCAAAGTACACTAGGATTTTTCTGAAAATATTTTCAGTTGATGCCAAATGTGCAAAAAATGTTTCAAAACTTCAAGATTAAGGCAGAAAATAACCAAAGATAATTCACACCGTACTTTTCCAAACACGTTAAAATTGATAACAAAAAATATAAGTCAAGTGCATTTATATTAAAGCGATATTAACCGTAGTAATAATTGAAATATAAATACACTCATAATATGTAAGAAAATAAATAATAGTAACTGGTACCAACCTGTACAAACCTGCTTTAACTGGTTTCAACCTGTACGATTAAGTTGTAAGACTGTTTTTACACAAAAAAGTTTTAATATTGTTCTAAACTTTACGAATAACTTATCAAAATATTATTACGCGGGAAATTCAAATATTCATAAACTCGGACTTGTACCAACCTGAGAAAACCTGTTGTAACTTGTACGAAACTGTACCAATAAGTTGCAACAGTACTTTTATGTGGGAAATTCAAATATTCATAAACACGAACTTGCACAAACCTCTGCAAACCTGTTGTATTAGGGTAATTGTTGCATTAGGGTGATTTTAATGAAATTTTAAAATAATTTGGGGGTGTCTGGGGTGAGTTCTACATGTTCTGAAGGGTTGAGACTTTATGTGTGCCCCTTTGGCATCAATTGAAATTATTATCAGCAAAAACTGGGCGGATTTTTGAATTAGGTTGGGTTTTTTGAATTTTAAAAATATTTAGGGGTAGCTTGGGTGAGTTTTATATCCGATGAGGGGTTAAAAGTGCTTTGAGAAGTTTTTAGTGTTGTACGCGACTAGTTTCTATCATAAAATAGCAGCTTTCATGCATTTAAAAATAAAATTATTTTTCGTTATTGATTAATGCGCTAGGAACTTCAGACTCATTGTTTAAGGGATGGTAAAACATCCCCGAAAATGAGGTCAAAACATATTCTTGCTATGTACACTTATTCCACTTATTGGAAAGTCGTTTCATACCGTAGCAATTGAATAAAAATCTCTATTGATTTTAGTTACTAAGAAATGATGATTTACATATGTTACTTGGATGTTTAGGGTACAAAAACACCCCCAAAAACATGCTGTATACCCAAGGAATCGTTAATCTTTCTAGTTTGTGGGTATGAATCTTTTGATTCGTTACGCCTGATCGTCAAAATATGAAAGTTTTAGTAAAATCTATCATAGCGTTTTTAAGGAAAAAAAACATTTTGCTAAAATAAGCATTTTTCCATCAAAATACATGTAAAAGTCAAAACTTTGGACAAGTGTTTGTCTAAAAACTGTCCATCTTCCTGACATTTTTCTTTCGAATTTTTAGTTTGCAGGTTCGAAAATACAAGAAAAATTTTTTTTTAGAATTTTTTATCATAAGGCTTTTTTCTATACATTTGGTGCGTGGTCCTTTATAGATCTCATTTGGGTGTACAACTTTTGCCATTAAACTTATTTTCCTACCCGGCGTCGTTTGTTCAAAAAAATTTATTTTTTATTTTTGATGTTGTTTTTCACGAATAAAACAAAAACTACGCATTCTATCAAAAAGTGGTGTTCAACAAATTTGTATACCTTTCTTGGGTGCACAATTTCTCTCTCTTCATCTTTTGTCGTATCTTGCATAGTTTGACCGCGAAATTGAATTTTGGATTTTTCATTATTTTTTGTGTGATCAAAATTTAAATTTTCGATTTTCAACAAACATTTAAAAAGTTGTTACGATAATCTTTTATGGTGTTCAAGAAGCAACTTTTTTCTTTTTTCGACTTTTTTCGTGTCGTCCGTTGTTTGGCTTAAAATGTTCATTTTCGTTTTTTTTTAATTTTGTAAATTCTGTAACTCTGGTAATTTTTTTTAATTTACATCCTAAATGGATGGCTAAGGAACTTGACCTTCAGTTTAGGACAATCAAAGAGTATACCAAAAATTGGTTAATTCTTTCGAATGTCATGGTGCTAACAGACCAAAAATCTACAGACAAACGTACAGGCAGACAGAGATACAGACACATTCTCGAAAACCTGTTTTTTGGGTTCAGAACGTCTCAAAACGTGGACATTTGACAAAAACGGTGGAGGGGGTCAAATTTTACATAAATCGAATAACTTCTCTGATGATAATGTAAAAATATACAATATAATAACTCTGAAGTGTGTAATATAACGAAGCAAAATTATTCTCTACATGTTGAACAGTAAGTTCAAAGAAATAGTTCACCTGTCAAAACATAATATTTTCTTGCTTTAAATCTTTAAAAATATGCTGTAAATACTTAATTTTTGCGAAAGACTTTTCTATCTGTTTCCGCCAAAACTGCTTTTGCATAATTGCACTTCTGACACACAGTTTGAAACAGAAATTACATTATTGAACTATTTTTTCAACGAAAAAAATCTATTTAGTGTAACAAATTCATATAAAAGTCAACAAACAGGGGCATTATTTACAATATTCACCATGCGCCGCATCTCCCTAATAATTGACTCTCCCCTATGCTGTTCATGAGACAAATTCGTTTTTTTGTAAGAGGTTTGTGTGTTAATTTACTGAAGCCTTGATCCGAAATATATTGTTATGTAATTATATTAAACGATCTTTTACTTCGAAGAATTTTTTGTAGTTGATGCAAGATTAAATATTCCAGGTAAGAGTGTATTCTGGTCTATTTTTTTGCAGATCTGAGGAAATTTTGATATGGAGCAATTAGCCAACTAACAATTATTTTGCAGACAGAAAATAAAGAAATCACAGTCAATGACGAAATTGGTTGGTTATTGTTACTTAGCTGCAATTAAGGAAACTGGTTCGCAACTGCCTATGCAGATGTTAATGGAAATGACGATGATAATAATAGTTGATACAGTCGATGTAAATATGAATTTGAAGAGTTTTTGTCTCACCATTGTGTCCAATACACCGTATTCCAAAGGGCAAAAATCCATTGCCCAAAAAGAACTAATAGGTTCACAATATTGGATTGTTATTGTTGATGAGAATATTAGTTGAGATGTTGATGATAGTTGTGAATGCTGAGGAAGATAAGGAAGGAAATCCTTCGGGCTCTGAAATCAATTGTAAGAATTCTTGTTTCAGGAAGAATACTAAACTAAATCAAAAAGTTCTGTTTGAGCAGGACGTAATGCGCAAATAATTATTTCGTTCCTACATAATTTAGTCGCCATAAGAAATAAATGTAAGTTCTAAATATATTATTAATCAATTGATGTTCTAATGCAAACAATGGCCATGAGATGTAGTAGCTTTATTTGTTTAATTGCAGGATGCATTAGTATTGAAATCTTATATTGACCGAATTCATTTCAAATCGGGCAGGCATTTGACAAAAAATTTTGTTGATAAAGTTATGAATATTTGAATTTTCAAAATTGAAAACCCAAATTTTTAGAAAATCGTCTTGGCTACATGTGATGTGTACATTTTTTCTTCTAAAATATGAACAGCTCATTCACCTACATTGGGTTTTCAACCAACAAGAACAAATAGTTTAAGCAATTACTCAAATAGTTTTACTGAGTATGCCAAACAATAAAATGAATACGCAGCAGCATATTTCAACAACCTAAATTCACTGTAGCCAACTTCGCAGCAGTGAATCGGACGTTAAGAGGCCTTCAACCTCCATCAATCTTTAGTCTTTTTTCGCACTTTACTTTCTTTACGGTTAGCCTACCGTTCTGAAATTGGAGACTTTCTGTGGCTGTATACAGACACAAAATGTCGACATTTTCGCTAAAGTGTAATCTTATTTCCGGCTGGGTTGAATGTTCTTTCTCTTTCAATTAATATTTATTATTATAGAAAATGTAATGTAGCGATAAGTAAATAAACTTTCTAGTAAAAATAGCGAAAAAACACGATATAGACGAAAGTATTCCTTGACTTTGACTTTTTGAATCGATTGTCGGTATTTCAAGGAAAAACTCTGCCCCCCTCTCTCTCTCTCTCTATATATATATATATATATATATATATATATATATATATAAACAGGTTAAACGACCACAGCAGGGTCCCACTAGGAACGACTGCCATCCATGAAAATGACACCGGCTGCCAGTAGAACCGCGGTAAATTACACATATGGCCACGTATCACGGCCGTTAGATGAGTGGCCACAGGGCGTTACGATATCACAACGACAGGCCGGAGAAACACTCTCGTGTCTTGAGGTCACGGAGTAACCCAAAGATGACAGCTACCTGCATCCATCTCGCAAGTGCCTTGGCATGATTTTGGCACGCGGTTATGGCTTTGAGGTTACAAACCAGTGATAGTGTAGCTCCTCCAAAAGCACCGATCACAAGGACAATTGATTTAAGAAATTATTTTGGATAAAGTCTCTGCAGCTCCCTTTTAAGGTCTTAATACCTATTCTCCTTTTCCTTCTTCTTGGCAGTGATGTTGTAGTCGGTAGGAGCCCAGACTTCGATCACGAATAATTTGTTTCTCGAAGTCCTGGAGAATAATGACAGGCCTCGAGTGTTCAATGGAGACTGCTGTCCGAAATTCGTAGTTCCAGAAAATTTGGCACTTCTCGTTTTGGACAATTGACTCTATCTCCCTTGGAGCGTTCGGCAGGGCAGGGTCGCGACCAACGCCGTAAGAGCGACCAAGATGGTAATAAAGCACACTTAGGGCCGCATTATTTCTGTTGACATACATCGTTCCCGCGTGATTTTAGGTACTCACCATAGTGATGCCGCCGAGCGATATTTTTCGATACTGAGACGATACCGATACAATACTCACCTTCCAGTATCGGATTTGTATCGCTCGGTTTTGTATCGTATCGCAAAAATATCCAAAAGTTCCGTCTCGTATCGGTATCGTATCGGAATTCCGAGACAAAATGTCCAGATGGGATTTTCCTCGTTCACAAGAGAAGAGAGAGTAGGGCTGGTCGTGTGGCCGGCCGCAGCTACCGGAAAAAGAAGCTGCGAGGAGCTTTTTCCTTTGGGACTAGGCCTTGAAAGAAAAGAATGATATATTCCAAAAATCTAAACTCTACAACTCTACAGTTTGCACTGCCGAAGAAATTCTAAAGCGCTCAGTGAGATCTGTTTGATTTAAACAAACTCAAACTTATTTCAATTCAATTATTAAATTAAATCTTTTACATGGACAGATAAAAGTTTGATAACTTTAAACAAAAGTTTTTATTTGAATAAATCCTCTTACTTTTTATTTGTGGATCAAGAGGCGCAAAGATATCCTTCAACTTCTATTTTCCGCAAATCTACAATCATGTGATCTAATAATACTACTGATCGTATTTTATATATTTTTTATTTTGCCGAAGTACCGTTTGATTTCTGATTCATTGATTGTTTGGAACAAATTATTATTATGAATGATAATAATAATAACAAATTCTCAACAAAATATTAGTAAATTAGCTTATTTATTTATCTTATAAGTCGTGGAAGCTTAACAGTTATTTCGAAGTTTTAAAATGATTCAAGAATAATTTGAACCTTAAAAAGATTCTGATCAAATTTAAACAAAAAGTAAAATTTTGAAGATAGCGAACAAAACATTTAATCATAAGTTTTTAAAATTAATTTGGAAAAAAGAATTTTTTGAACATTTCAGAAGTCTTTCAAACTTGGCACGAAAAGAATCTGGAATCTTTTTGATTTTACAGATTTTTTTTTATAATTTGAGGGGCAATTCGAAATATTTTAAAATATATTCAGAATTTTTCGAGGTTTTCAAAAAATTAATAGATTATTTATAATTTAAAGAAAATAAAAAAAATTAATCAAATGTGGATTTTTGAACATTTCGAAAAAATTAGGAAAACTTAAAATGATTTTTTTTTATTTTGACTAATTAATCATTAAAGAAAATTCAAAAAGATGAAAAAGAGTTTTGAAAATGTTGAAAAAAATGTGGAAGATTTGAAGGCAATTTTTGTAATTTTGAAAGTTTCTCCAAAGTTCTTAGAAAAATTCAAGTTAGTTCAAAAGACTTATAGGAATTTCAAACAAAAAGTATATTTCAAACAAAATGATTCTTTTTTTTTTAAATTAATTTGAAGAGAATATTTAAAATGATTTTAAAATAATTGAAAACATTCACAAACTTGTCACAAAAAAAATATGGAAGGTTTTGAGGTATTATTTTTAATTTTTCAGATTTTTTTTTTGTTTTAAAGGAAAAATTCGAATTATTTTGAAAGATATTTAGAATGTTTCGACGTTTTAAAAATATGTTCAAGACCAATCAATTGTTAAAGAAAATAAAAAAAGATTGAAAAAGAATTTAAAAATGTGGAAAATTTGTGGAAATGTGGAAGAGAAATTTTTGTAATTTTTAAAGTTTTTCACAATTCGTTAGAAAAATTCTTGAAAACTTTTCTAAAAAAAATAAAAATATTTCCTAATTTCTTCCAAACTGCTAAAAGTCCTGAAGTTTGAAAGGTCAAACTGACGCCAATTATTATTCCTCAGATTTTGTAACATCCTATAAAATAACGAAATTTTCATTACAATTTTTTGGATTCATTATCGACATATCTGAAATCTTCAGATATGTTTTTTTTAATTTTCTGCAAAATCGTAGGAAAATTAGATTCATACTTTAAAATCAAAATCATAATGACAAATTATTTTCCCCCACAAAGTGAAAAACTTCTTTTTTTCTGAAAGTGATAAATCCTTTCTTCAATAAATACGTTTTTCCCATTACTATATTGTACTATTTTATTTTAATATGTATAACATGTTATTATTAGAAGATATATTTTAGTTGTAATCTCATACAATTTCACTTCCTTTTTAAGTTTGTTAATTTACTTATATTAATATTATCTTCACAATTATTGAAAAATATGTAGACAAATTCAATCAGAAAATTGTGAATGTTCTAATTAACAAAATAAAAAAAGAAATTGATATTTTACGGAAAAAATCAATAAAAGCTTGACATCGAAACTTACTCATAATTCACTCTCTTAGAAAAGCATAACACAAATGTAGCAGCACAAAACTGGGTAACCACCATTTTCATCAAAAATGGGTTTATTGCAAAAAAATGCATAGAAAATCAATTACGTATTGTGGTAAAAGGATTGTTTTGAAATATAATTTAATTATCATTCACAATTTTTAATCAGATTTTAGTTTATCGATATATCTTCAAATTATTATAATTTAATCACAAAAGAAATCATTTATATTTTCTTATTTTTTAGAATTTTTAGTAAAAACATGTCTGTCATACTGTGATATCACGATCTTCAACTTTGATTTTATCGGAAAAACAATGATTTTTTTGGAGAAAATTTTTTTGTTATAATCATTCAGCATATACCCATATCTGGGGAATAAGTTTTTATTTTTGTAACAAATTAAAAATTCCATTTTGAATCGCTATCTAAAGCCGATTTTGAAAACCCGTGAAATTTTAATCTCTAAATTCTCAGTAGTTTTTCTCGGAATTAGCTAAGTATTTGACATTGAACTTCATTTACCCGTATGCACAAGGTTCATATCTCGGGAATATTTTCCCCCTTTTTTTGAAGTAAAACATTAAATTTTGTATTGCAATCTGCAGTCGAGTCTGCTCCAATTTTATGTTAGTGTCACTTTAAGATTGTCAACTTCAATATCCACTTCATCGGAAGTGGATAACTTTTTGTAATAAGACTGTTTTAACCTAAATTAACCAATATTTTAGATCGGAATGGGATACTTGCTTCATCTTTTAATGATGATTTCGATTTTAAAGGATCTTTTTCCGTTGTTTCGAAAATTTCCCATGTTGTTGGTTATCCAGTTCTGTACTGCCACCCTTCTATTACAATAAAAAATTGTATTTTTATATTGAGACACCTTCACATATTCCGTTTTTGTAATTTTGAAAGGTTTTCCAATTTTTTTGAGAAAATTCGATTTTGTTTAAAAGACATGTAGGAATTTTAGAAGTTCCAAAGCTTGAAAATTTAAAAGGTAATGTGCTTGAAATTTTTAACGTTAAAATTAACATTTTTCATTCATTGCTTTATAATCTAGAAACAGTGCAAAAATATAATGGTTCATTACATTGAAAATAATTCAATTATAAAAGAAACTTATAATGCATATTTTTATCTGCAGTTGAAAAATATTTCTAGATATAATAGAATTGGGAAAATATATTTCGTTCATTTGAAGGTTCAGAACTTTAAATTACAAGAAAAGGTTCATTGGAACTCAGGTAGTTGAAACTGGTCGCCGTTTCCCTTCTACTGTTGTTCCGTAAGAAACCACCATCTAGCTGTCTAGTCTCAAAATCCCGAGACGATCCGAGCGATATATCGGTTCTCCGAGACCAAAACGATACGAGACAAAAGCGAGACTGGAGTCTCAGAAACCGATACCGATACGAGAAAAAACCGAGATTTTTCGATACGATATCGAGACAGTCTCGTTTCGAACGGCATCACTAGTACTCAGTGTGTGCATAACTCGCTCTTCACCTATCTCTGAGAACTTCTTGACGTAAAATGCGGTCACGGTATACTAAGGGGGAAATAACACAGGAAAGGAAAAATTTGCTCCTTCGACAAGGACTAATTTTCTACATTTCTGTGAAAGTTTCTGTGCATTCTCTTGTCGAGTAGCTGTTATAATTCAGGCCAAGGGTCGGCTGCCTACTCTGAAGGCTTTGTAAAGATCAATTCTTCGAACAATCCCTTCGGTTAGGATAGCTGTTAAGATCTTATACGGCGTGTTCAAACAAGTTATTGGCCTGTAATTCTCTGGGTTGGACAAGTCGCCTTTCTTCGCCACTGCGGAATGGGCGCCTCCGACTTTAAATATGAGGTGGCAAGATCCCCGACAAGAAAATGCACAGCAACATTCACAGAAATGTAGATCAGCCCATGTCGAATTTTTGCTTTCCTCAGGTCATCAGGACTGATTTCAGGTACAGAGAGTTTTATTTTCGCATGCCAAGGCGGTTTCATTTCCACCGTAATATACCGTGAAAGCATTTTACGTCAAGAAGTTCCCAACGATAGGTGCAGAGCATGTCATGCACACATTGAGTACCTAGAACACATACTCTCCAGGTGTTCCACTGACGCGGAAACGATATATCTCTACAGGCATAATGCGGCCCTAAGAGTGATTTAGTACCATCTTTTCCGATCTCACGGTGTTGGCCGCGACCCAGACCTGCCGAACGCTCCAAAGGAGATAAAGTCAATTGTCCAAAACGAGAAGTGCCAAATTTTCTGGAACTACGATTTTCGGACAGCAATCTCTGTTGCTCACATGAGGCCTGACATCGTTCTCCAGGACATCGAAAAATGAATTGTATTCATGATATAATTTTTGGCTCCGGCCGACTACAACATCACTGCCAAGCAGAAGGAAAAGGACGAGAGGTATCAAGACCTTAGAAGGGAGCTGCAGCCACTGTACCCAAAATATTCAATTGAAATAATTTTCCTTGTGATCGGTGCTCTCGGAGCTGCGTAACTATCAGTGGTTCGTAACCTTAAAGCCGTACCCGCGTGCCAAAAATATGCCAAGGCACTTACGAGATGAATGCAGAAAGCTGTCATCCGTGGGTCGCTTCATGTCCTCAAGACACGCGAGGGTTTCGCCGAACTCTCGTTGTGATTTTATCGTGCCCTGTGGCCACCCATCTCACGTTCGTGAGACGTGGCCATAGGTGGGATTTACCGCGATTTTACTGGGAGCCAGTATAATTTTTAGATGGCAGTTGCTCCCAGTGGGATCCTGCTGTCATAACAACAACTTTCGTAAACAAAGAAATTACGAATACAACGAAGCACAGAAATATTTTTCATCCGACGCTGCCTCAAAATACTTACCTAAGATTTTATCAAGAAGGTCCAAACGGTTCGATAGCTCAGTTAGTGCGGTATAAAATTTAGGTAGTTTTGTGTATGTAGGGTTTAAATCTCAGCGATTACAATTTTTCAAAGCGCTTAAGCTACGATTATCTGCGCAAGTGACTTTATATTCTTGAACTTAAAAAATGAAGAATATATTATAATATTTTGAACAATAATTTTTTTCTTGAAAATCTCGTTTTTGTTTTCCGTGACCTTCAGTCTAAATTTCGAAATTTACATTGGTAGCCATCATATCTGCTTTGTGTGACGATACTTTGTTCGTTCTCATCCCTGCGCACCTTATATATTTCGTATGAGAATGACTCCTGTGCTACACTAGAGTGCTCGCTGTGCACCGAATGACTTGCACTAGGCACTTGACCTCCACTTGACTTGGGTATGAATCGAGGCATGGAGTGCGTGTACACTTTACGCCCGGAAAAGGTAGACCCGTCTTGGAATGAGATCTGCATTCTAGCCACTGATGACCGAGATTTGAAATCGTATTTTTCTCCGTGATATTATCAATGAATTTGATAGATGGTAATGCTGATCGAAGATTCTATGACACGAACAATCTTGGTTATGGTTTCATATATAGAATTTTTTTTTTCCTTTTTTACTATCTACGATAGATTTTTCAAAATTTTATATTGCTATTCTATATCACCATTTTCTTAGTTCCCCAAAAGAATTCGTTGCTCTATATTAACGTAGATCAATCACCTTTTCGAATTGCGTAATGAATCTCCTTAATAAAAAAGATCATTGTTTATAGTACTGTTCCTTATAAAAAAATCGAGTGAATAATGACTTTTTCCTGAAACAACTTTTACTGCACATTGTGTTGATGGATTTCGCAATAAATGTTGTTTGCTTCCACCGCTTTGAATAGCTTCTCAAGATCATCCATCATTGTAAATTGTTCAACAATACATTTCTTTCAATTATAAGTTAGCAGGTTTTTAGAACAAATAATTATATTGCAATAGCATCCTCAAAGACCGAATAACACGTGTTAGTTTGAACCCTCTAGTGTCCAAGTCACCCGTTTCAAGGAACAATGGCAAGTATCGATAGAAGCGAGTCCGCGAGATATCTGGCAGTCGTTTGTGAAGCCGAAAGCCGAAAGGGTTGCGCCCTTCGTTGAGTCCAGGCACCTAGAACGTGTCCTGGGTTCGAGGGACTGAGGAGTCGAGGGGGTTGGAAAGGACGGGGTTAGCTGTCAGGGAGATAAATCGGCTCCGGCTTAATTAAATCTTCTTCCGTGCTACCCGCCCAGCCAGTGCCTGCTTGCCGCCGGACACCATTCTCCTAGGGGCGAATTGTTTCGAGGATATCCACCCTGATTTAGAACCATGTGTATTCCCTGAGTACACCTCGAGTACCAACACCTACCCACAATCATGCCTCCCCAAGACTCGCTTACGCTAACCAGCTGATGATCCCAGTACCTCTATCCACATCTATCGTCTCTTCATCTAAGATGATTTAAGACCTTACTGAAGAACAAGAAATTTAAGTTTTTGTTAATGATATAATAATTTGCATTGCTAATAAAAAATTCCATTCATAATTTCTATTCAAATAAATTAGAAAAAGTTTTAATCAGGAAAAGTTTTTTTAAAACATAAAATAAACCAAAAATACACAATAAATATATGAACCTACGTTATCCTGAAATCAAATTGCTACATTTCAAGAATTGTCACTAAAAAATCACCATCTCTAATATTTTCACTGAACGTCATCTATTCCTTATCTATCATATAACAAGAGATTAAGCAATGCAATTTTTCAAGGAAATGATTCGTACAATAAACGTTGGCTGTTACGAAGAAAATTTTCAGTCAGACTGAATATGAGGATTTTGGATTTGGAGTTTGTATTCCGCTGAATTTCAGAAACTGGAACGGTCTCGTGGTAAATACAGAACGAACCTCAGGGAATGAGAGATATGAGAATCAGCACAGAGCATGCAGGGACAGAGACAGAATCCTCGCCACGTACGTGGAATCCTGGTGGTCCGCCTAGCGGGATAAGGATTTATAGTTTAATATCTCGGCGGCGGGGCGTCGTCACATTTTCAACCCCCGAGAGAAACTATAGCGACCCCCTTCCCTCCCCCCATCCCAACCCTCGTGTCTCTATCCCCTAAGCCGCTTTCAGAGCCATTTCTGCTCGGCCGTCTGATTCTTTCACTTGGTCTCTTGTTCTCACTTCTTCTATTTTTCTCTTTCCCTCTTTCGATTTTCCTTCCCTCTTTTCCTTTTCTCTAGCTTTCTCACTTTCACCTCTTCTCATCATCTACTTCTTTTCCTTTTTTTTCTCCTTCCTTCACAACCTCTGGATCAACGAGGATTCCAAGAAAGATTTGTTTCTGTTTGATAGGGTCGTTTACGCGTGTAGATCCGCTCGTTAGATTGGAAGCCCATGCTCAGGCTCAGCGTGACCCTGCTGAGAATAATGGGAAGGGATGAAAGGTGAAATAAAAGGATGCGATTCCGCAAAGCAAGGGAAATGAGAAAAGAGGGAGAAATGGTTAAAGCTAGTTGCAAATAGTTGCGATCAATGTCGATGGGCCTTCGAGCGGCCAGTGGTCCATTTTAGTTTCAGCAGACTAAAGTTCACCCTTCCGATAGGTTCCATCATTGGCCAAATCTCTCACAGCACACGCACATCGTTATGGATTGGAGCGAAACTATCCAGCCCATTTCTGAACCGTGGTAGGTGGATCGTGATAACCGTATAAAAAGCCTATTTTGTCCAGCTTCTGAATTATCTGAAAAACCTCTATATTCAATTATTATCGCATTCTGTACTTTTTAAATCTGCTTGAAATTGTTATAAATATATTTGTTCAAACAATTGATTATCGATTAGACTGTTATTGTTACTTTTTATTTAAAAAATAATAGTTTAAAGGCACGATCAGCATCCTTGTCTAGTGAGGCCGTTTGAAATTTAAATTTGATGAACTTTAGCCTCTCTTTATATTCTGTTTTGATTTAAATATTAAAAAACATGGGCAGTGTCTGTAGACTGTACACGAAGGGATTTAGAGAGCCTGCAGAATGTAGGGGAAAGCTCCCTCGAATGAAGCGTAGGGCACTTATAATGTACATATGCCTCTTTTCTCTCGTTTCCACCCCTCGAATCCGATATCTCTAAAACATTTAGACGCCGGAAGCAAGGTCCCCGCCGGAGGTATAACCTCACCGGAAGTTCCTAAGACTCGCAAGAGTGCCGACGGATCATCCTGCCTCTCGTAGGGCAGCCACCTACGGATATTAAAGGAAATGGCGGTATGATTAGTCGAGTACGTGCCTTGGTTTCGTTTTAACTTAACCAAATTTTCACAAGATCCTTTGTGTTTCGAAAGACCAACTAGAAAGTACAATAAAAACCGAAAACCTTAGACCATTCTATGTCAGTAGCAATTCATTTTTCATTAATGAAAATTCTTTCATAAAAAGGAAGTAAAAATGAATTGAGTGGATGATCATCGACATTTTAGGTACCACAAACGACCAGTTGGGCATGTAACTACAATCCTCCGCATGTTTTTTGAGAAGAGAGGAAGAATTGTTTGCTTGATTTAGAGGTCGAGTGACCACCCAACCCGGTTAAGAACCCTTTCTATTCTGCAAGAGAGAGAGTGATTGAAGCCATTATCTTGAAAATGGATGTCACTTCCCTGAATATCTGAAAAGGACCACCATTTGGGCAGAAAGAAATTTAATTGTATTAAATTTGATATCATTTAAAATTAGCGTGTAGAAAAACTGTATAATATTATGATTCATGGCCGTGTATACTTTATCAAGAGTTTTAAGAAACATATATTATATTCTAGAGTTGCTCGAAGGTCTTTCCGTCACGCACGCATTGTACTATTTAGACTTATGAGTGCTGGGATGGTTTGTCTTATATTATTAATAAGGGTAGTTTCCGCCACGGCGTGCCATGGGGATCGGATGGAAGGGAGATAGAGGAAGAGCAATGCTCGCTATGTCCGGCAAGGGTGGTATGTTGTAGGTGGGCCCTGGTGTTAGGCTGGGGGACCTTGTTAGAACGAGAATGCTAATTTATTAGAGGTCACCGTGAAGGAAGAGGAACAAGTAGAAGGCGAGCTTGCTGGATGTTGCCCACAAAATTCGAATTCCTCGGACTAATAAGATGATTGGCATCGGAACTATGTCCAATATCACATCGTTCATTAGCAGATCAAAAGTCATTTTCTCCAGAGGTATGGGGAAAAATATCTAAGACATTTTTCTAATATATACAGAAACTTCATATGCTGCCATTCTTAGGGGCTATTCAAATATTACGTAAGCATTTTGGGGAAGGGGAGGTCTGAATAGATGATTATTAATGGGGGGGGGGGTCAAGAATAGGGAAAATTATGCTTACGTAATTTATTATATATAACATCATCATTAAATGCAAACAGAACCCACTTCATTTAGCCACTGTTATATGAAGATGATAAAATGGTAAGCACTAACCGTATATTTAGAAATGAGTTACATGTTTTTGTTTAACCAGGAACATTTACTTCACAAGAAAAAATAATTGACATTATCTGGGTGGAGTAAAATACCTGAAACCAAACATAGCACTTGGAACACAGACACAGTTATGATTATTAATTACTCATAAGGCATAGATTGTATATTTAAAAAAGGCAGATCTTAGTTATTCCGATGTGTTCAGTGCAGATTTTGACTATGCTAGACTAATACTACAATGCTATATAGGTCACTTTTTTGACTCCGCACACTTATTTTGTGTGCCTGACTGCCTGTGTTATTATTATTATACCATTAAGCCATTTCCCTTTCGGGGTAGGCGTGACTTGCTTGGTTGGAAAATAGTAGTGTGTATATGGGTATATAGGTATGTAGGTATAAATTAGGTAGGTATATAGGTATGAGGTAGATAGGTATATAAGTGTTAGGTATAGATATTTTAGATTGATCTGGAATTCTCGTGTTATTTATTTAAATGACACGTTTATTCCGCAACACTGCTCCGACCCAGGTTGTTTATCAATCTCTCTGGCGATCACCCCAAGTGAAGAGCCTCACAAAATTGTTATGTATGGTTCCCCACTTGGGCCCATTAGTATCCAAGGTCTTTGTTTCAGGCGTCATTCATTCTATTGTCACTCTGTTTACAAACTAATTGTCGCCACACTTTTCTGTCCTGGCATACTACACTAGCTTCCTTCACGTCCATGCATTTTTTCATGCAAGCTCTTGTGTTTCTATGGCTTCTTATGTCTCTACGGATTAATGTCTCATTTCCAGATTCTAACCATTCTTTCGGCGGTCTACCTCTGGGCATTCTGCCA
>CAKNYM010047878.1:114573-150997 GCA_932195095.1 Andricus curvator
TATATATATTAGTGTGGTCCAAAATAAGTGACTGTTTCGATTTTCACGGGCGACGGCGAATATGTATATTATGGCATAGCTGAAAAAGATTGTACCCATTTTTTTTAAGTCATTTTTTAACCCTCGGAAATGTTTTAAAGATTCTTGTCAAAGTAATGTTAGGTGACAAAACTATGAGTCCACCATAAAGATTAACCTACAAGGTTAATGGAGGCCACTTCGCTTTTGGTTCCAATCTGGTAATTGTTTTTATTCTGCTTGTGACCATTTGAGGTATTCCTTTCTAAATTTATTTTCAGAGATTCATAGAAAATACTCTATAAAAATTTTTCTTTGCACAAACTTAGCCGGTTACATAATATTTCTGAAATATAAAAAGTCAAGAAAATTGATCTTGAAATCTATGAGAACAAATAACTCCCAGATTTAATAAATTGGTTCATAATATCTACTATCCTATGTATTATTATCCATATTGTAGATATAGAAAATTGTCCTTAACTACAGGAACCAATCTTTTTTTTAAATCTAGTGTCATAATACAACCGACTTCTTATATATCCGTAATTCCGAACGATCATCATCCTTCTAATTATAATCGCCATCCCAAACACCGAACCATTATCGAAATTTAAAAAAAAAACAACAAACTATTTCCTTGAACTCCAACTCTGCAAAATTAACTTTAATATTCTTTATTTCAAAATGATAGAAACAAGCCAGAACCAAACATTATTTCAGAAGAATCACAGGTTACATAGTCTGAAAGAGTGTAATTAATCATTTCTTCAAGTTTTTATTAAAACTAAGCAACTTTATTTTTCAAAATTGGCCATGTAATCTTCCACGTTAACATGGATCAGTACTTGAAGTTGAGAATAGCATTTAACTTATATCCACAACAGTTATTGATAATAACTATTCTTTAGGAAAACATTTTATACCCGGAAGAAAGTCAATATGTTAGACATCTGTTCATCATCATTATTGCGATAATCTAAGGAGACAAGATATCTAACCGTCGATGCTGCAGTAGGATGTTTGTTTAAAGCAATTATGGTTTAATTCATGAACAAAGAAAACTTTAGAAAACATATTATGAAAGAATTGTCATCCTTTGCCCCAACACGATCAAAATCCTGATAGTCATCACATTCATCCGAAACTCATTGTCTACTACAACGAGTTTTGCTTCTATAAAGCAACAAGTTGATTACAAGAGGAACAATAGTAACAAATGTTAACATGGAAAAATAGTTTCAATACATGCACAGAAATAATCCATACCTTCCATACCTCCCATACCTTAGATACGAAAACAACGAATACTACTTGGGAAAATTCTAAAGTCATATATGGGTCTATGGATCCATGATCAATTAATTAAAGTGCTTTCGATGAATTTTGAAACTGTAGTTACTTCATAATGAGAAAATAATGGAAATAAATATCGTCAATAATATCATTATTGATGATCATCCCTCAAGTATGTGTTAATTCGTTAATTATAATTTTTCTCGCAACAGAATGTCTGTCTTCTCTACAACCATCATTCTCCTTATCTTCATCCAAACCATCGGAACATCATATTCATCTACAGGAACTAGCCAACAATTTCCTATACATTCTTGCCTCTACAAAATCAACCTTCATATCCTCCCTTTCAGAACTCCAGAGCAAACTTCAACTCTTCTAATTAACTTTAAATTACCATAATCAAAATCTAAAAGCGGAAGGGAGAAAGAAGAAAAAAAGTCGAAGAGTCCAGAGGCAACACTGATGGTGAGAATATTGCGAGTTATACTTTTAATAAAGAGATATTCGAGGAGCCACCGCTATCGGCAGTGCTTGCACCACCATCACCACGAGTAACATCGGTTGGGTCGGAGGACGTGAATTCAAGGGTGTGAGGTGCGGAGGATGCGCGAGCGCCACACGTGTCTTGAGGGTGGTAATTACGCGGCATCTGCAGCCACCCCTCACCACCTCCAACTCCGACTTGCCCCGTAACCTAAGGGGATGGTTTGAGTTGGTAAGGGGTACTGAGGGGGTGGGTGCCCACAGTATTGATTCTGTCCAAGACAGCCGCCGCTGACGCCGCCGACGCCGTGGCCAACTAGACCCACCTCTGGTAGTACCCACGAGGTTACACCACTATCTCCACCCCCACCTCTGCCCTTATACCCTTCTACTCATCACATGAATCCGTGTGTCAGATAAGAACTCGTCACACCTCTAGCACCCCTTCCAAAAGCATCTTCATCATGACCTGCCCAAGAGCAACGCGCTAAAGAGTCATTGATACAAGAACAAGTGATAATGAAGGTATTTGATTAGTGTAGAAATTAGAACAGTGAAGTATTTTTAAAGAATTATTTTGTTTTAAATTTGGGTCATAAACTAATTTAAATAATCCGATATTGAAACACTGTACATATTTTAGGAATGCAAATCCACTACGGGGATTCAAGTGCTTTCGTAAGTTATGCTCGTAACTCGATTCTGAGTCCAGGTTGGAGGTCGCCCTTACACCCCCACCTCAGTTACCCAAAGTAACGATAGTTCGGAAACTTGGCGATGCCAGACGACAGGGCAGCGTGAGAGTCCAGGCATCTGGTCCGTAGTTAAAATGCATGTAGTCCTCCAACAGAGTCCCGTATTCAAATACAGGATCAGGCCTTCCTCGACCTTTCCAGCACTGATCCCAATCCCGATGCCGATCTCGATTCTAGGAGCCTCGGGAGAGAAGAAGAACTTTTCGTCTTGTTGGTGGGGGAGCGGGTGGCTCGGGACGGCCGCAGTTAGACTTGAATTTTCCCACACGAGTTACAGACTAGCTAACCTAATCTTTTGTAGACGCAGAATGCTCTTTCTATAATAATCTTGGCAAATTTTTTTGTTATGCTCGAAAAAGAAAACAGAGTGCTTACGTTTCAAACAAAATTACTTAAATTATCACTCTCATTAGTTATAATATATCGTATTTCACTGGAATTTAAGCAGATGATGTTCTCAAAAATTGCACTTGCTTATTAATTCCTAAGTATAAAATTTTGTGTTTTAAAAAAATGTATTATTTGAGATTTTCACAATTTTTCCCTTAAAGTGGGATCTTATCACGAACTCCTATTTAATTTCGATTCGGTCCAGCAGTTTCCACCATTCAATATTGTATTCATGGCCGTTGCGAGTATAAAGATATCTGCACGATTTATGAGCCTGAGGCCAGCTGAATTCGTATTAAGAGAAAGATATTTGTTCTGGATAAAATTGTCGTTCATTTTCATGTTCCATATTTTTTATCTAATGTTTTTCTTACGAATTTAAGTCGATAATTTCGACTGACGATGAACATTTTTGATACAGAAAGGATAATTCGATTATCAGTGTATAGTTTATATTGTATATTATTGTAATATATATTGAATGTATATGCAGTGTATACTATATATATACATAATCATTCAAGTATAAAACTCATTATTGGGTTTTGCTCACATCCTCGTTTCTGAGAAAAGACTTCGCTACACATAGAAACTTTTAAGGTCCCCTTTCAAGTTTTCTTACTGTACAATCTGTCCAACGCTCCCACGTCTAATACTATTTATTCAACAGATAAATATTTTGCATGACACCTCCGAATAAAAGTCGATGTTTTGTGACTGTATAGAGGCACGTAAAACGGCCAATTTCAGGACGGTAGACTAACCGTGAAAAAAGTAGGGGAAGCTTGAAAAAATACGGAAGCTTGATGGAGATGGAAGGCTTCCTAATATTTAATTCCTTGCCTGAGAGCACCATCTAGCGGAAGAAACAGGCAGTGCAAAGCAATGACAGCTTATTACCACTCACGTCTTGTAGTCTTGGTCCAGTATTGATGTTTAATAATCGCGTCTTTTTATTTTCCAGTTGATTGGTGTTTTCCATCGAACTTTTGAGCGAAGAGGATGCAATAAAAAATATTGTTCGTATCACTCGCCGCCGTCTCGTTCCCACGCGTGCGACGCGCCGCCCCCCCTTGACTCCAGCTCGTGCTGCTAACTTCACACTCAGGAAGCACATGCATACAATTTTTCATCATATCGATAATCGAAAATTCGACTTTCGATGCCTGTGGAGCAGGTTCACAATTGAATTTTCAACCCCAGGGAAGAAAGTGGCAGATCAATGTAAATGGATGTGTAAAACAACGCCATTTACATTTATCTGTCACTTTCTTCCCTAGGGTTGAAAATTTGATTTTCGACCCGCTCCACAGGCATCGAAAGTCAAATTTTCGATTGAGGTATGATGAAAATAACTATTTATTTGAATATAAATTTTCTCAAACACAAGATTTCGATTTCATTTTAAATTTAGAAGAAAATTTCAGAAACAATAAGGATTAAGTCCTTAGAATTTTATTGTATAGTTAGATACATTTGTCTCACAAAATAGGCTTAGAAGCTTCATGAATTTTAAACACCAAATTATTATTCTTGATATTTCTAAATTTACAAACACTGAACAAGATTTGTTCGCTGGAACGCATGTGTAAAACATTCTTAAAAGTAAATCAGCATGCATTTTTCTGATTCTTCATTTCTGCAGAAAAAATAAGTAAACGTCAAGTGAAATCTAATAATACTGGTAAAAAATTAAGGGATGGTAGTTCCTAAAGGGTAAGAGGATCACCTGATCTAGACAAAAGACCGAGTCGAGCTGGTGGACTCCAGACCCTCGTATGTACCCAGCTTAACCCAAACCACAGTTTAAGGAGCTTTAGCTTTTGTTTAATCCCGGTTGAGTAAAAACGAGACGACGAATCTCAGAGCTTCTCGTTCACTGGAGTCATCCAACGTTTCCAGTCCCATGATTCGAGGAAAATCCTGGTATAGGGTTGGTATGGGGAACGTCAGCCGCCAGAACAGTTTCTTAATCTTTTGCTCACCCACTTTTATTTCACGGTGAATTTTCAAACGGATTGGAAGAAATTGAACCCCCCCTTCCACCGATCAATTTCTAATCCCCGCTTCTTTCTACCATAAATAGGTCCTTTATCCTTTTTTCTATTTCGGTTTTATTTCATAATATTGTGCAATTACATGCCAACGGCCATGCCACGCTGAAAAAACCAGTTCTCGTCAGATCACTGAAGTTAAGCAGCATTGGGCGCGGTTAGTACTTGGATGGGTGACCATTCGAGAATACTGTGTGCTGTTGGCATATTATGGGTGTGGTGAGCCCAAACTTGTAGTTATTTATAACTACAAGAAAACCATCCACCTAGAAACACTACCCGAATTGGGTAGTGTCACGCCTACCCTGAAAGGGAAATGGCTTAATGGTATACGTACATTCATTTATGTTCTTAAGTCTTTGCTTTTCAAATATCTATTATAAAGTATTAAATCCTAAACTGGTCCTACTATAATCTACATAACTGTTCTTATAACAAAACTGTTGAGCAATTCATAAAAAAGATCGTGGCATAATATAAGTAGTATCTACTTATATTATGAGGGAAAATATGTTATTTCTTTTATTTCTCAGAAAACGATGTTTTTTTTTTGTTTAATTTTTAGTTTAAGGTATAAAATGCACATAAATAATCACTGGTGCTCTAGTGATAACAATTTTTATCTTTTCTTTTAATGATTTTACAGTCAAAAAGTGTCAAAATGAGCAAAAAGTTCCAAATATTACGAAATTGATATTAACCACAAGTTAAACGTTGAATAACTTTAGAAGGAGTGATTTAATCAAAAATTTGTAAGACAACTTTTTTGTAGGGCGTTAAATTTTACATCAGAAAAATTTTTCATTACATTTTTTCATCTATTTGTTTCTGAGAACAAAAATTAAACGTAAAAAGTCAAAAAATTCCATGTTATTTAAATGGGAAAAGTAACATGATTAAGGCACGGTTGAATTCGAAAATTAAGAGCTCTCGTGTGTTGGATATTGTTTTTTATAACATTAACTAAAAATTTAGGGGGCGATCACTAGAAAAAAATCGATTTGGGAAATAACGGACACTCTAATGGATATGGACGAAATTGATGTAAATATGCCCGAATAATTTCTGGAGTGCACCCCTCCCGAAGTTTTAAAGATGGCAAGACAAGCTATCCGTAAAACACTTCCTGAAAAGTCTCGAGTTGTGTATGAAATTGCGTACAACACTTTTTTCGCTTGGCAAAAGCAAAAAAAAAAAGCACCGTCAGTTTCTCCGAAAATACTGTGCTTGGTTTTTTTCACGAAAAATCGGAAGTTTTGAAGCCCTCAACTTTATGGGGCAACTATTCAATGGTGAGAACCAGCTTATTATTACGGCCATATTATTGCCATGGTTTTGATAATTGGCATTGTAATTGTTGCGTCAATCGACAAAAAATCGCCTTCTTTTTACACAGAAAACAGGTAAACAAAAACTAGCACTTTTTAAACAAATTATAGAAAAAGTATCGTGTCCCACACATTGAAAAAGCGACGATTTAAAACTCGTGTGATAGCCACCCTCGCCCCGCTCGGGTGGCTCACTTCACACTCGTTTTAAATCTCTCGCTTTTTCAACTTGTAGCACAATATACTATTAGCGCTACCCAGGAACAACGACGTGGACGTAGTAGTTGTCTATTCCCTTTGAAGTGCTTTTTTCGGTGACTCCCCTTGCATCTCGCCATCGGGGTGCTTGTTTTCAGTGAGTCCCCTCGCCTCTCACTATCGAGGTGCTCGTTTTCCGTGAGGCCCCTCGCCTGTCACCATCGGGGTGCTTTTTTCGGTGAGCCCCCTTGCCTAACACAATCGAGATGCTTGTTTTCGATGAACATTTTACATTAAGTGCTTAAAATGGTGTCCTCCCAATTCGATGCACTTGTTAATCCGCCCTTCGAAAGTTTGCATACAACTGCGGAGTGTGTCTGATGTTATTTGGTTACAAGCAGTCCTGATCCGCTGTGTTATGTTATCCAGAGTTGTTGGCACTTCTTGATAAACTAGATTATTCAAATAACCCCACAAAAAGAAATCCGGCGACGTAAGGTCTGGCGATCTGGCAGGCCAATTTACCGGACCTCCTCTACCGATCCAGTGACCGTTGAATTCGCGATTCAGTACATCACGCGCCATTGCCGAATAATGTGCTGGACAACTGTGATGTTGAAACCACATGTTCTGTCGCACTTCCAAGCTTTGGTCTTTAAGCAATGTTGGAAGTTCATTTCCCAAAAATTTACCGTATTTATCACCGCTTACAGTACCATCAATAAAATACTGCTGAAGCGCTCATTGACAAAATGTCACTCGGTTCTGAAAATCATTGCCATGAAGTTCGTGATGCAGTGAAATATGAAAGGGATGATACTCATTACATTTTAATACCCTCAAGACACTGCTTTGAGACATTTCGGAGTCACAGCTTAGTTGTCGAGTACTAACATGGGGGTCATGAGCGGCTGCGGCTAATATGGCGATTTCATTATTAACTCCAGTAATAGTTTTTCGACTATTCCTTTTTTTCACTTGTGCACTTCCGTCAGTGGTGAATTTGTTGACCAAACGGTAAAAGGAAACGCGTGGCCGTACACTGCCTGGAAAAAGTTGAGCATAAAGAGTGACAACATCCTCGATATTCCTGCCACTTTCTCCATAAAAGAGAACCATTTCAATTTTCTCTTGTACAGATAAAACCTCCATTATAAAAGTTATGAGGTCAAGTAATGAGGGAATACAACGACACCCAATGAAACGCAAACGAACGTAAGTAGCACAACCAAACCACCAAAATCAAAGAATCTAAGAAATTATCTATGGTATCTACGCGAGTCGGTTGGAAGCCGTGTTTCTGTGCACGCATACAAAAGGACCCAAAATGATTTTTACAGCGGCTGCGCGCTATATAAGAAAGTCAAAGGACTTTGTAAGAAAGTAGGTGAAGCGGTATAAATAGGTAGGAAACATTGACGATTTGCCAGACAGGGATAAGACGCGTGTGACCACGAAATAGGAGGATAAGATGATCATCAAGCTTTTTGAGAAGCACCTCACCTATAATTTGCGGCAAGCCCAAAAAGTTTTGTCAAGACGATACAACGCCGTTTGAGATCTGCCGGCTATGGATAGAGGAGCACGGTGCTGAAACCGTTCTTGAAACTGGAGCACATTAAAAAGCACAGTGAATTTTTTTTAACGTAAGAAACACAACGTTTTCAAACAAACCAACCCGTACAAATCAACCCAAAAAAAACGAATCTTTTTCATCTTTACCTTTTGTTTGGAAGCGCATTCCTTGAACTTTTCAAATAAAGCTTACGTATTTTTCGATGAGGAATCTGAATCTGTGATGAAAAATATAGGTTCCCCTTTGAAATTTTAAAGCCCCCCCCTCCTCCCCCGAAGGGGGTGGGGTGTGGGATAACATTGTTGTGGTGTCGCTTTTCCCCCTCAAAAATAAAAAGTTTCTATTAAAAACATTTTTTCGTTAGATGCGTATTTCTTGAAATACTTCGATGTCTCAAGATAAAAAAATCACCCTGTGTATATGTAAATACGAAATATCAGTAAGTTTTGTTCTAAGTGGGAAAATTCTTAGCTACAAAAATTAAAGTACAAAATTTTTTATATTTAAACATTATCTGGAGTGTTGCTTCATTTCTTAAGCGTTGACTTTTAGTTTACGCAGTAAAAAGTTTTCGGTGCAAAAGATCTAAGAAAAAGTAAGATTGGGTTTAGAATTGGCACCATTTCTGACTCGGTGCGGTTCCCTGATCAAGCCTAAACATTACTTGAGATGATGAATGGAAGTGATGTGGGCTTAGGTTTATACATAAATTATAAAGATTAAATTATTTGGGATTGGTGGACTAATCATCAATGTAGATCATTAAGTACTTGTTCAGATAAATAATGAGATTTGCAGCTTGGACTTGTAACATTATGTTAGCGTATGTTAACATTATAATAACAAAATTAATGTGCGGAGGTACTTTTTGAGGTCGAACGTTATCATAATTTAATTTAATGGAATTGGACTCTCAAATTAATTTTTAAGACTATTGTATTGAAAACCCCACATCGACGGACTGTCCTTTTTAAACGTCAATACTCAAGGTTCCAGGCTTGAAAAAGTCTATAAATACTTGTGTTAGCTAGAATATATTGAAAAGTTAAGATTTTGCAACATTCTCCTCGAAAGTTGGACTTTGCATGCCTCTAAATCATTTGCAAAGTACTTCATTGCAGTTGACCGTGCGAGGATAATATTGGCGCATGCGCACTTCAAAATAGAGGCATTTTACACACTAATTAGTAAAGTTGCGCATGTTTACTTTGGAGATGAGAAACTGTGCACACCGGCCGAGCTTAAATGTTATGTTACAGGTATCTTACTGTTACAGTTTTTGCAAAAAATAGCGTTTGATACACGTACGCACAGGTATTTGCAGGCTCATGTGATTTCAGCATTCGCCTTCAGCTCTTCGCACTTGTCTACGTTTTCGCACTTGTCTACGTTTTCGCACTTGTAACACAAATAGCTATTTTGAAGGAAAATATGTTATGTAAGTTTGCTTGAAAAGTACTTTATTTTATAAAATATTTTGTTACGAAATAATTTCCAGTTTCAAAGCGCTGCTTCATTTCCGAAAAAAATTGATAATGATGATTTCATGATACATTTCTAGATATCCGCTTATAGAAAGAATTTGTGAAAAATGTTTGCCTGAATTCACTACTTATAATAAAAACATTTTCATGGAGTTTCGTCGTTTTCACTTTATTATGCGCACCAAAAAACGAGCGTCGGGAAAATATATTTAATATGTAATTGTACTTAAAAGAATGACAATATTATTAACAATGGTGTCATTTAACAAAGAAAATATTATTTTCCATGCAAAAATTGGAATAATATATAGAAACAATTTATTTATTTGTATTGTTTCTCACCAATTTGAAAAAAATCACATTCTCTACAACATAAAGACATCACATTTTTTTAAATGAATAAATTAGTGTTAAACATATTTGTTTGTTTTTTGTTTCGAAAAATTATTTGTAATGCTTTCAGCCATTTACTTTCAAAAAGGATACAGTCAAGTTGTAGAGTAAACTTGTTGAAAAAAAGCTATCATTCATCAAATCGTATTATTTTGGAGAAGAAGAAAAGTTAGGTAAAGAATAAAAATTTTGAAACATATACAATTGGTATGTTTTATATTTTTAATTGAAAAATAACCTTTTCTTTTTTAAAGATGCCCGTAATACGTTAATTACTCTCATAGAAAGACAAAAGCAAGATGTAACAAAATTCTTTGTTATTCGCTTGTTACCATCTATGAATTTAAAGTAAAAAGTTTGGAAGAATAGAAAATAGGAGGATGCTTGAAACTGGTAAGAAAAGGATTTAAAAAATGATTTCATAGTCAGATTATCAACTTTCCTCAATGATCTCGATTTCGATAAACTTTTTCAAATATTTTTGAAATATCTTGAACCAAGAAATTATACTAGACAAAATTAACAACTTTCTAGAATGATTATATAATTAACATTTTTCATATTTTGATGTATTCCGTAGTCCGGCAGATAATAACTATTTTTTAAGTGTATCGTGGAAATCGTATCACAAGCATGCATCCGCATATTATCAAAAATGAAACATCTATTTTTCGTTCGTACTATGCAAGATACGAAAAAATGTTTACAAAAAAATTGTTTATCTCAAAAAGATCTATAAATTTTCTTCAAACCATATTCTAAACCCACGCATATTTTTTGGTTTAATCGATAAAAATTTTGTTACAAATAAATAAATTTTATTTTTCGCTTATACTATGCCAGGTATAAAAAAGGTTTGAAAAAATGGTTAAACTGAAAAATATCTACAAATTTTCTTTAGACCATTTCTGATAGGACGCATAGTTCTTGTTCAATCGTAAAACATAACATTAAAATAAAAAAACATAGGAATGTGCCTGTCAGAGGGCAGATTTTTTTTAATGATAAAAAAATATTCCAGAAAAAGATATAGGGATATTTTCAACTTCACTTTGTAAAATTTTTTTACATTCTCATTCTAATGAGAAGGTATTGGTTTTATGTAAAATTTGACATAGTAGGTTGTCATCAAATCTCCACGTTTTGAGACCCCCTGAGCTAGAAAAAACGATTTTTACCAAGGTGTCTGTCTTTAGTCTGTCTGTCTGTCTGTCTGTAGCCACGATAACTTTCGAAAAAATGATCAGATTTGATTGAGCTTTGGCACACTTTTTGAGACCACTTTTTTTGAAGATTTGAAAATTCTATGTACGGTTAGTAGTAGTAAGCAAAATGACAAATAAAATATTCTAATGACTTTTCGTGATCAAAAAAAAATTACTGGAGTTATAGCATTTTCAAAATTACAAAAAACAAACGAAAATGAACATTTTAAGCCGAAAAACTCACGATATGAAAAAAAAGTCAAGAGGAGGAAAACATTGCTTCTTGAAAACACTATAATATTTTCATAACAACTTTTTGAATTTTTTGAAAAATAAAAAATTCAAATTTTGATCGCCCAAAAAAATAATCAAAAATCAAAAATTCCATTTTGCTGTCAAACTATGCAAGATACGAAATAAGAGTATCTCACCAAAATTGTGCACCTAGAAAATATCTACAAATTTCTTATTATTCACTTTTTGATATGACGCGTAGTTTTTGTTTTATTTGTAAAAAACAGCATTAAAAATAGAAAAATTAAATTTTTAGACGAATAACACCAGCGACGAAAAAAATGACCAAAACAAAATTTATTCATCCAAGGAAGAGGTACAAATTTGTTGTGAATCATGTTTTGATAGGATGCGTAGTTTTGGTTTTATTCGTGAAAATAACATTGACAGTAAAAAAATTAAATTTTTGAAAACAATGCAAGGTACGAAAACAGATAAATGAACAAAAATTGTGCATTCAAAAAAGACTTACAAACCTGTAATCAATTTTTGTTGTAAGAATATATTCAAAATGAAAAAAATTAACTTTTTTGATAAACGGCACAAGCTAAAATAAAAAGTTAACTAATAAAATTTGTCGCTTAAATTATATCATTACTTTTCATTTGAAATCAAATACAAATTTAGTAATTTGTATATGAAGAACATATAACACGAAGCACAAAGTGCGCGATCAGTGTATTTCGGAGCGCGAAGCGCGATGACCAAATCGCACGCCGTAAGTGCGTTCAAACTTTTTTGTTTCTATCATACGGTGCACAGAACCGAGCGTGAAAATGAACATTTTAAGCCGAAAAACGCACGATATGAAAAAAAGTCAAGAGGAGGAAAACATTGCTTCTTGAAAACCCTATAATATTTTCATAACAACTTTTTGAATTTTTTGAAAAATAAAAAATTCAAATTTTGATCGCACAAAAAAATTATGAAAAATCAAAAATTCCATTTTACTGTCAAACTATGCAAGATACGAGAAAAGATTATCTCACCAAAATTGTGCACCTAAAAAATATCTACAAATTTCTTATTATTCACTTTTTGATATGACGCGTAGTTTTTGTTTTATTTGTAAAAAACAGCATTAAAAATAAAAAAATCAAATTTTTAGACGAATAACACCAGCTACGAAAAAAATGACCAAAACAAAATTTATTCATCCAAGGAAGAGGTACAAATTTGTTGTGAATCATGTTTTGATAGGATGCACGCCGTAAGTGCGCTCAAACTTTTTTGTTTCTATCATACGGTTTATATAATTTTTTACAAAAATTTGATGATAGTATATTGTGCCGAAGACGAGCCAGAAACGACCCGACGATGAGCCTCATGGGAAGTACTGTAAACTTCACAAAAATTGCTCTATTACAAAAATTGCTTTCAGCACCTGTAGCACACGAGATGTTTTGTAATAAATGCAGGGCATTTTTTATATGATCAACAATGAAAAAACATTTTTCGAATATTTTGGAAATTTATTTTTGAATTACGAAAAATTACAGATAATTTCCGGAATTTTGTGCAATTTCTGAATATCAGAAATTACGAGAAATTGAGAAAATCTGCTGTAAATTTATAAATTACCAAACATTCCCGTAAATTTAAGGTATCCAAAACTATATGGACGAAATCCAAAAATTTCAAAAATTCCTCCGTTGGTGTCACGAGATGCTCAGTTTTAGATTACTTTTAAAATTTCGTAAAAAATTTAATTATAGAAGATAAGAAGAGAAAATTAAATCCCATTAGCGAGATTAGTGCTGGGGGTTTCACATTAGGCGTGTAATAACTATATTTTTGCGCGCACTGGTCTCTTTATTCTGCCTAAAAGAAATAATAAAATTTGTACAGTGGCGTTGGTTTTCAGTTTTCGTTAATTTAACTTTGTTCTAGAGACAAAAGCTGGTCCTTTATTCCACAAGAGGTCGAGGAAAGAGAAAAATTGGTCGTGGAGAATAGTATATTCAACTGGAGCAGTGCACACGTCTCATTTTTATTTTAGCACTTAATTTCAGTTTTTCATAACATTTCATATTTTCAAAACAACAATACTATATTCTTGAGATAAGTTAATTAATGTAACTGAAATGATTGACTTTAGTTTAACATTGAGAAAACTTGTCAGAAAGAAGGAAATGGTCAAGGAACGACAAGTGTCTGAGAATCCAGAGGGCAAAGTTCAGCTTCAGTGAACGAATCTCGGATTCGGAACGAAGTGATCGGGGTCGAGAAGGATCTGCTCGCCTCCGCTAGTCTAGGACCATCGAATCGACTAGAGGGTTAATTTTCTGGTCAGTTGGTCGCTTCTGGCTCTCCAGGGTTATAGCGGCGATCTCGAGGCTGGTAACAACCACTACTTTAGCCCTACATAAATATCCGGAATTAGCCATTTCTCCTGTTCCCTCTCCCCCACTCCTTTAACTTCGACTCTCTCTGGAACGATCAGGAATGGTTGTAGGGGTTCTGCGATCACTTGACCGATTAAGGACCCGAGCGAGGGCTTCGATTCGAGTAGTCGGTCCGTTTACGTCATGGGGACGTGAGTGGATTGACGTAATTGAGGAGAAAACACGAAGCAAGCTCGCTTGTCTCGCGAATATTCCTGAAGAGGCTATCACTGTCTCTAATTAATTCTATTTGTTGTTGGAATGCTTTTTGTTTTGCACTTAAACCTCAGAAATTGATTGCTGCGAAAAGAGAAATTCCTAGAAAAATCAATTCTCATTTATTTTGATGGGCTTTTTGGTACCGTGGGACTAAAGAAAATTGTACTGAAAGGTGAAATAAGTTTTCTATGTGCTTTTTTCAAGTCCCTAAGAGAACAAGTAAATCACCTGCTCATTTTCTTAAGAAGAACATACAATTAGTATATTTGAAGTTTTAATTTGAATAAAGGAAGTGTTAAAAGAGAAGTCTGGCCATAATCGGCTCGCATCACTGACGGGCCTAGGAATCTCTAGCTGCGATGCCTTCCTGCTATGGTCAGACATCGGTCCATCTTCAGCGTCCGCTCTCTTACACTTACAAGAGCTCCTGCAAGGAGGGCAATTCGCACACTGATAAATAAAAAAAAACGTATTAAATTATGTTTATTATCTCCGTAATTCAATTCAAATCGATATAAAAAAACCACCCCTATTCGTAGAAAAAAACGGCAAAATGATTCCTTCTCGAGAAGAAGAATAATAATATAATAGTATAATAATAATATTCTTACCAATGACATAAGTAGTGGAAGTACGATATGGTCACATGGTCTGTTTATTTCACTATTCCCTTGATGAAGGTATAAACAGCAAAAGTGAATCTCCTTTACTTAGCTTCAAGGCTCTAGAATAAGAATCCACAAAGAATTCTCTGACATTCAGCGCGCCGGGCAGCGAATCGTAGGCAAACTCGCGGATCTAATCTGCTAAAAGTCTGTTTAATTATGAGCTGAAGCAGCAGAGAAAATAGAGCCATGGGTGGCGTACGCTTCTGTTTTCGGACTTTTCCATTAGCCGGATGAATCGTTAGTCTTTTGTTGACTTTTATTGGGGAATGCTCCCGGCACGTTGGTGTCAGTGCTTGGCTCCAGAGTCAGATCTGGGATGGGTGGATCACGCTTTGACTCTAATTAATAAAGTAAGGCGTCTTGTTTCCACGATCCTAGATTGCGTCACCACATCACCAAATTCGTTACTCTTGATTTTGTGATTCATTACTAAATTCATGAACTTGAAAACAGGAATGGGATCTATTTTATATTAACAAGAAAAATATATTTTTATACTTACGAATCTGAATTTAATTTCGAATTAAAAATTTAGTAAAAAAGTGCTGCGTCCAATACAGTGGCGTAGCCAAGGGAGGGGTTTTGGGTGTCAAAACCCCCCCTTGACCATAGAACACGCATATTTACCTAACCGCCCAATACGTATTATTATACTGCGGGTGTAATATTAAGTAAAAATTCGAACAAATGAAATGAACGAGCGCGCTTTTGGGGGCCGTCCATATACCACGTGGACAATTTTTTATCACTTTGCCCCCCCCCCACCCTCGTGGAAAAACGTAGACTTTTTACGACTCCCACTCACCACTGAATCCTCTGTCGACGTGTACTTATTCCATATTTTAGGAAAATTTGGATATTCCTGGTATTCAAAAGCAAGGAAGCCCAAACAAACGGTGAATTGTCTGCAAATTCTGTTTTTCTTTAAAAAAAAAGTCTAATGATACCAGGAATGAGGTCCAAATAAAAAGTAGTTCAACTTTGCTATTTTCTCATGTTTTTCTTGAAAGAAATCGGCAGGTGCGGGAGAACATGCGTTCACGTGGATTTTATATAGAACCCCCGGCACCCCTCGTGAACAATCGTGGACTTTTGCCAACTCCCCTCCCCCACCATAAACCGTCTACGTGGAATATGGCTTACCCCTTATTATAACACCGAATGGCTCTAATATGGTCTTAATTAACGGATGATTGAAAATATATTAGGAAAGTCTTATAGATGTGCGTAATACTGTAGCATTTTCATGACTTTAAAACGATTTTTCCCGCAAGGATGATAAATATGACATTTATAAATTTTATGTCTTAAATTCTCCTAATTTTTCCCTGTATGTAGTAACGTACTTTCTGTTCAGCCTTTCGAACGCATCCCTTTATGAAATCCTGGCTACGCCACTGATCCAATAAAGTTTTGAGTACACAATGAACAAAATTTCATTTAAAATACCCTGAAAACCACCAGGATTACAACAAATCCAGGGCATTTCCCCTTCAAAGTAGAAATTCGAAAAATCTGGATCAGTAGCGTTTAATCCTTTCGTTCACAGGGGTTGTGTCGAGAAAGCGAAAAAATCCTTGCACCCTCTTAATCTGTCCTCGACTTCCTCAGAAGGGGTAGTAAGTTCCTTGTCGGCATATTGCGACGATTCGCGGCTATAAAAACTTGCAAGAATCGTGGCGAATGGGGTGTGGGAGGGGTGCCTCGAGCCGAGAAGCGAAAGGGGTTGTCGGGTTGCCCGAGTGACAAATGGTTCGGAATAATACCACCCAGTCGAACGAAAGCGCAGCACCCGGCATCCAGTTTCCGTCGACTCTGGTTCCCCAGGGGGTTGGAAGAGCCATTTCTGAAGCTCGGGGTGTGCGACAATGTCGTTAAACGGTGTCTTTGTTTTGTCACCAAGCACAAAAGAACGAACCAATCGAACCTTATAGGCAAAGGCATCAAATCATTTGATAATGGGCTTCTATTTGACGTAGGGGTAAATAGGAGTGGAGTGGGGGTAGATATGCAACTATAAACTTAGGAATTCTAAACAAATTATTTCAAAAAAGGGAAAAATATCTATTTGATATTTGGATGTCGACCCTTATTTTATCCTTTGTTACCCCTTCATACAATTAGCAATACACGCAAATTAATACTCAATAAAAATTATTTGGCAATTTATTTGGGGTGAGATCTACAATTAAATGTTTCTTGAATTAAAATAAAAGTCTATATATTTTTTCTAAAATTGAAAGAAGCCGAAAAATACGACTTTGCATGGAACGGTCTTAAATTCTATAGAGGGGGTAGATCACCTTTTTCCAGATGGGAATCAATGGGGTTTGCATTCTAATCGGGTCTTCGTATTTATGCTGGCCCGATGACGAGACACTATTTTTTCATTAGCTGCTACCCAATCTAGCGAATCGAAGCCAGCAAAATGGTCTGACTGATCCAGATCCAGATCCGTAGGAAAGGCGGAGGTAGAGCGAGTTTGGGAGGCGGGAGGACACAAAGCTACTTTAAATAAAGGAGAGCTCCATCCATTGAACCTATTGTCGACCTCTGACGTTGACTGAGCGAACGGCAGTTCCACCGAATCCATCATCTCCATAGAAAAGCTTAATTATTTTCTGCTGAAAGAAATCCCCCTTCGGGACGAATCGCTTTTTTCTTCCTTCTGCTAACTCCTATCATCCTCGTTGACTTTTCAAGACACCCACTTGCACAGAATCTTTGATTCCGAACAATTTCCAGGGTTCTAAATCCAAAAATGAGAAATTCAATTTTTAATCAAACTTTTGGCAAAATCTTTAGAAAGATACTTCTTCCAGGAAATCTTCTGAATCGAGGATCACGTCTATTTTTATGTTTCATCAAGATGGCTATTTAATCTTGGAAAAAATTTACCGTTTATTTCCCAGTTTATTCATTTGTTTCATAAATTGTCTTGTTGAAGTGAAACACATTGAAATTGACCTAATATCAATGATCCAGTTCGGTTTAAAAATGGATAAAATATAAAATTGAAGTGCATAAGGGGGTAAATTTCACGAGCCGTGTAATGTAATAGTGTAGTCTATTTCGGTCTAGTATACGATTTTCTTCACTCTGATTTAGAGAAAGATGGGGCAAAATGACGACACGGGCAAAACGGGACAATGATTGTATCTCCTCTGTGGTGTGACGCCATCTACTGGAAATTATAGGAACTTCCTTTTTAGTGGTTCCTGAAATTCGCCATGTCAATTTGTTATAATTTTGTTGTTATTTTCCAAGTTATAAGACGCATGGATCGTTTTTGTGCCCAGTTATAATTTTGACTGATTTTAAAATACACGTAAGTAATACAAATGTTTGTTTAATTAAAATCGCTCCAGCACCATTACGTTGTGTACTTAATAGCTCATCTTTTGCGTTGAGGCGTTTTTCATTGCGAGTATTATCGCGATTTTCGGGAGTCATATTGGAAAAAGTACTTTGGGGACAAAACGGGCAGGGGCTATACGGGACACCGCGCAAGATGTAGTAGAGCGCACATTGCTTTCGATTTCTGCCGAATGCAGAAATCGAAGGTCGCGATTGTTACTAATGTCACGATTTTTTTATTGAACAGTGGGTCCAATGCAGTTCGTGTCATAATTGGGCTCATCAGTTTTTTGCAGGTTTCGACAGTGACGACGGAGACGAAATTCATGTGTGCGTATTTTGTAAGACACGATTTTGGTCATTTTTATATGAAAAATGGACAATAAAACTTGTTACAAGTTCTTGTAACTGTACAACTTATTTGTTTAGTCTTTTTAAAATAATTTTGTTCATTTTATATTTTATTTAACAAAGCGTCCGGGTTTCCCCCTTGTAAGGGGCAGAACGGAACAAAAACTTTTTTCCGGAAATCAATTTAAAAAGTAGAACATGGCATTTTTACAGTGCGAAAAAAATTTTTTAGTACATTATTAGTTGTTTAAGGTACCTATAGTGTTGAATGCGGAAAAAAAGCATTTTAGTATGAGAAAAAAATCCTGAAGAAAAATCGTCCCGTTTTGCCCCATGTTCCCCTATAGGTTTAGGGAAACCATTATTTTCTTAGTGTCACCCTCGGCATCGATTTTTGATCATTTTTATCTCCGAAGTTCCTTTGAAAGTTGAATAGAGCTTCAGAAGTACTCGGAATCACTTTCTAGTTATTCTTTCAAATTAAATTTGTGTAATTTAAACAGAATTTTGTATTTGATGTACATTTTTTAATAACAGATTTTCGTCCATTTCATGAGGGATTTCTCAGAAATAAGCTTCTTTCTATTTTTTTTATATTTTATTGCCAGGGTAATATATTTAGTGCAATATTGTACTATATTTTCCAAAAGCATATACAAAATTGGGTCCATGTTTTTGGATAGGGTAGTATATTGACTATAATATTGTACTAACTTTTCCAAAAACATACATAAGAATTGGGTCGATGCTTTTGATTAGGTCAGTATATTTGGTACAATACTGTACTATTGGGGATGTTTTCAGAAAAGATAGTACAATATTATATAAAATATACTGAACTAACCAAAAACCTAAGCACTACGTGCTTCATTACCCCACGTGTCATATTACCTCATGTGACATATTGCCACCCTATGTTTCTAAAAAACATAGTACAGTACTGTACCAAAAAAAGATTACATTTTTTCATAATATATGCTTATGGAAAGAATAATATATATTGTACTTACTTACCTAACCAAAAACATATATCCAAATAGAATCAAAATTAGCTTTTTTATGCTTCGTCCTGGACTAACTCACTGGACTCGTCAGTAAGGCTATGTGAATCACTCCTACCTTACACATTTTACTTTAAGTATCAACCCCTATCCTTGGTTGAAATGTACTATATTATTGACTGCATAATTGATCAAATTTACAAACAAAACTGAAACAAAATTTATTTTATTTTTTTAAAATATACATTATAATGAATTTATATCAATTAAAATGTATAAGTTAGGACTGATTCACATAGCGTAAACCCAAATTTTTGTAAAACTATGTTTAGTGGCCTGAAACGGCGGTTGCCGTGTGGAGGGGCGCACAGTGGGCTAAAGTGAAAAAGTTCGTGGCAAAATCGTAGAACTTTTGACAGGGTTGTCCTAGAGGGATGAATTTTTTTTTAGATTTACAGACGAATAACTACAGAATAGAGGAAAAATACGGAAAAGCTGAAAATATATATTTTTTACCTTGAAAATCTAGATTAAATTTGACAGTTTTTGACAAAAAGTTGTATTATTGGATACCATGGGCGCTCATATGTTATATTACATATGTTACACATATATTCTAATAGATTTCGTCATGCCGAATCCAAATATGGGGTTTAAGTCAGCCTAGGACTTCCTGTTGGTAAAAAAATGCAATTGAATTATCTATTTTGATCCTTCATGGCATAAATGATTTCCACTAATGTAAATTTGACTATTTGTCGTATTGGGGGCATCGAATTGGAATACAAAGTGAAAATGTCAACATTCAAAATGGCGGACCGAAATTGTAAGACCGAGCTGATATGACTGAAAATTACTGTACGGGGGATTTTCGGGTCGCTGATTTCGAATCTAAAGTGAACATTTCAAAAATCAAAATGAAGGATTCAATATGGCGGAATGTCATTGTGAGAATACAACCGATTTTATTAAAAATCGTTACTTGGGGTTTTTTTATGTCGTAGATTTCAAATCTATAGTGAACATAAAAAAATGTTAAATGTTTGATGCAAAATGAAAATGAAAATTCAAATCATAAAATTTTTAAATTCTCACTTTCGATTTGAAATCGGCGACATAAAAAAACCCCAAGTAGCGATTTTCAATGAAATCGGTTATATTCTCACAATGACATTCCGCCATATTGGATCCTTCATTTTGCATTTTGAAATTTTGGCTTTAGATTCGAAATCAGCGACCCGAAAACCCCTACTAAAGTAATTTGCTGTCATCTCAGCTCCCTCTGACAATTTTGGTCCGCCATATTGGATCCCGCATTATGAATTTTCACCTTTTTACTTTTTATTTCGATTCGACGGCCCCAAAACCCCTTTGTATACCATTAAGCCATTTCCCTTTCAGGGTAGGCGTGACACTACCCGATTCCGGTAGTGTTTCTAGGTGGATAACCTTGTAGTTATAAATAACTACAAGTGTGGGTTCACCACACCCACGATGTGCCAACAGCACTCAGTTTTCTCGAATGGTCACCCATCCAAGTACTAACCGCGCACAACGCTGCTTAACTTCAGTGATCTGACGAGAACTGGTTTTTTCAGCGTGGTATGGCTGTTGGCATTTAATATGACAAATAGTCAAATTTACATTAGTGAAAATCATTTATGCCATGAAGGTTCAAAATAGATAATTCAATTGCATTTTTCTTATACAAACAGGAAGTCCTAAGCTGATTTAAAGCCCATATTTGGATTCGGCGCGACAAAATATATTAGAATATATGCATGTGTAACATATGTTATATAATATCTGACCGCCCATGGTATCCAATAATACAACTTTTTGTCAAAAACTGTCAAATTTATCCTAGATTTTCAAGGTAAAAAATAAATATTTCCAGCTTCTCCGTATTTTTCCTCTATTCTGTAGTTATTCCTCTGTAAATCTCGAAAAAAATCCATCCCTCTAGGTCAACAATGTCAAAAGTTCTACGATTTTGTCACGAACTTTTTTACTTTAGCCCACTGTGGGGCGTAGCCCCCTAGTATTTATTGTGTTTAAAATCAGGGACCCGACCAAAAAGAACACTAAAAACTTTCGTGATTTTATTTTTTTTTCGATACTACGAAACATATTCACTAGAAATGAAAACGAAATTTTTTAATTACTCATAATTTTATACAATATTTTATTTGAAGGTTTGTCCATCTTGCATTATTATTGAAAGGTTGGTGGATATAATATGAAGTTATGTGCATATTGTTTTTAATTTTTTCCACTCTGTGAAAACATAATCAAAAGAGTTGTTACTTATTATGTACCGTTACGTAATGGAACGAAAGTTTCGAATGGGTCCCTATTTCAAATTGAAATTTTAAACCAATAATCCTTAACCTAAATGTTGAACCATTTTTGCCTGCTCTTTACAAATTCACAGTAGTTTTTACGGTTTTCCACGCTTCCGATTCAGTGGCCTTTTGTTTACGGTAGAATATTTTTATTTAATAAATTCGAAAAAGATTTCTTTGATATCATTGCGACACTTTCAGACAAAAGTATGAAATCTTGTTCGCAAAGCGTTAGCAGTAGTACTCGGGGGTGGTACGACAAAGCCGAGATGAAAGAGCATCCACCCCCTTCCGGTGGCATTCAAATGTGGCCTTTCTAACCATGCAACCCCATATCTCCCGCATCCTTTCCCCTTTCGAACTGCCACGGTTCCCGAACCAGCGAAATACACCAAACTGTACACCCTACCCCCATCCCCCATAACCCCATACCCCTAGGCCACCAAACAAATGACGCTTGAAACAAACGAAAGACGCGACGGCGTTTGTCTTTTGTCCGCGTCGGGCGTGCAGGCACGTACGGAATTCAGCCATCCCCCACCTTGACAGAGAAGAAAAAATTGTCGTTGCCGGATTTTTGTCTCGGTTAGCCAAACGTTTCTGCTTAATGGCTTGGACATTAAGCTTTCTTCTGAGGAATCCGTGACAGGAGCACATCCAGGAGGTAGAACATATTTTCTCAAATTGTAATACGATTCGATATTCTATTTGATATTTTACAACTATAAATTTAAAACCTACCCCTCATGTACCTCTACTTTAATTATGTATAGAATGAGGAATAAATAGCTACTACTCCCATCTCCCTTTTATCATTATTATTACTGCTCTTTAATTCCTTACTGAATATGGACGGAAAAGGAAATGTTCACACATGAAACATTTTATAAGGGAAAATTTGGTGTGGACATCAAGGGAATAAGGAGGTGTTAGAGTTCAATGTTTTGATGAAGAAAGTATTTATTATTAAAAAGAAAGATTTTTAAGACTAGAAATTGTTCAAAAATAATTTGAAACCTTGGAATTTTTGGAAGATAAATAAGAAGTATATTTTCAATCTTGGAAAATCAATAAATAATAAAAATCACAGCGCAATGGAAGCAAGAGTGTCGCCATGAAGTTTGACGAACTTTAAATATTTCTGAAAATAAATGTGAGCAAAAAAGAATATAAGGCAGGAACGTCTCGGTATTCTAGAATGGCGTTCCGAACGGTGGCCTCTTACTTTTTGTCCTTCCGCCTCCCTGCCCTTCGAAATACTTTTTATTTTTTGCCCCCTCCAACCTAGCAGTGAAGCACTTTAGATAATAAGACCAGGGTGCTCGGCAGCGGACGAAAGGGTAAATTGGGTATTCGTCCGAGGAATTATCTCTCTAATTTCTTTAACGTAACGCTTCATCCCCTAAGTAGCACGTAATGCTTTTTATCGCTCGCACCCTCGACGACACTTTGAGCTTGGACTCTTAGAGATGGACCTTCCTTTGAAATCCGAACTTCGCCCTGCCTTGTTTCACAGAAGTACATATACTCTGGGATGAGAATTTCGGCAGAAAAAATTCCCAAATTTGTAGAAAGAATTGTTCAAAAACCTAATTAAATTATCTTATTTTCCTTACAGTATATCTTTTCTTTTATTAAATTTTCCTTCTAAGGAAACTTTCATCATTATTTAAGGTTCCTTTGACTTTCATTACCATTTAATTATTTTTGTGTAATAGCCCCCACCCCGTAATTAATTAAGGCTTTCTGAAATGATAAACAATCTATTGAACTTTCCAAACCTAATAGATGAAATAATGATTGTTGAAATACGGAATGATATAATAAATCTTGCACATTATACGATCAACAGAAGTTTCGCCAACCGTATCGAAAAAGAATATGTCAGCCCTAATGTTTTCTCTCGACAGGTACATAGGTTTGGGAAGAGTGTAAGTGCCAGCCCGGAAAGTATTACAAGACCATTACGGGCTTCTACCCTAAAACTAATAATAACAAACGACCCCTTAACCCGAAAGGGGGTTATAATTCGTATAAATGATAGCGCCGACTATCGGCGGGAGAGCAGGACCTCGCATCCATCGGAATCGCCTCGAAATTAGATCCCACCCTCGGTCTAAGGTCCAAGGTTCGACAAATTCGTTTAACGGTGTGAAAAATGAAAGGTGGCTTTCCGAATACTCTCTCCAGCGAAACTCTACTAGAACTTGGCTTCCCGTTCCAAAATCACGCTGGGTTTCGTCTTTCACCAACAAAAACAGGATATAGCGCCTGCCGAAGTGTTTGTTTTTCTTGCTTAGTCTTGTCGTTTGAAAATAGATTTCTCATAATTAAGACATTCCCTTTCTTAGTTAAGAAAATCCAAAAGAGTCGATAACTATCACCAGCTTGAAAATAGAATTTTAAATGTTAGTCAAAAATTGAAGACGCAGGTGTGAAATATTAAAAAGTATGTTATTTTTTTATAATTGCAGTGGTTATAATAATAACTTATTCTTACTTTTTGAACATTTTTCTTCAATAATTACCTCTTTTTTATTAACATGTTGTATTCTGTAATTGGAACACTGTAGGTCAAATTTTTATAGAAAAATGTAAAATAAGTAATACAAAATTATTATTTTCCTTAAAAAATGAATTTAATCATTTTCATTAAATTATTTTAAAGACATTCAGAACATAAAAACAAAACAAAAAAAACCATTTCCTTTTTTAATTTTTGGACTCAAAAGGGACAACTTAGGCTACTGTGCGTATTCAGCTTTGAAAATAATTCTGATTTTCTTGTGAACTCACCCTAATCTATACAGTATACATTATACAGTATACAGAATACAGTCTTCATTAAAATTACTCTAAATTTATTTTACAAAAATATTATAGTATTATTGACTTTAATTCATTATTAATTTTTTATGAAATAAGAATTGGCATTTATTAAATATATCTCGTGTAGTTTAGCTGAAAATTTGAATTTTCGATTTGTTAATAGCATTTACATTGTTTAAAAAATTGTAAGTTCTATCAAAGAAGGGTTATAGACCTTTTTGTAGGTATTCTTAAAAACAACAATTTTTTCGACTTTTTTCGTATATCTCGTAGTGTGGCCGTAAAATGGATTTTTTCAAAGCGTCACGGTTAAAACAAAAACCGCACGTCTTTTTGAAAAATGGTATGAAGTATAGTTAGATGATATCTTTGCTGTTTTTTCGAAAGATATCGTTATTAATTGACCCAAGTATCAAGACTGTAAAGAAGATTTTTTCAATTGGCATTAGGGTCGTTAGTATTTATTTTTGTTCTGCAATCAATTTTTAAGAATTATATGGCCAACAGCCATACCACGCTGAAAAACCCAGTTCTCGTCAGATCACTGAAGTTAAGCAGCGTTGGGCGCGGTTAGTACTTGGATGGGTGACCATTCGAGAAACCGAGTGCTGTTGGTACATCGTGGGTGTGGTGAGCCCACACTTGTAGTTATTTTACTACAAGCTATCAACCTAGAAACACTACCCGAATCGGGTAGTGTCACGCCTACCCTGAAAGGGAAATGGCTTAATGGTATACATATATTTTTTTTTTTTTTTTTTTTTTTTTTTTTTTTTTTTTTTTTTTTTTTACAAAAATAAATACTAACGAGCCTAATGCCAATTGAAAAAATCTTCGTTACAGGTATGAAGTATATTCGAAGGGTGGAAAGGCAAAAGGAGGTAACTGACAATTTTCTGAAAATAGGATTTTTTGCTCGAATATTTTTTAAAAATTCAAGTGCACATTGTCTTAAAAGGATTTGTTTGATATCATGCCAACGGCCATACCACGCTGAAAAACCCAGTTCTCGTCAGATCACTGAAGTTAAGCAGCCTTGGACGCGGTTAGTACTTGGATGGGTGACCATTCAAGAATACTGACATGAGTGCTGTTGGCACATCGTGGGTGTGGTGAGCCCACACTTGTAGTTATTTATAACTACAAGAAAAACCTAGAAACACTACCCGAATCGGGTAGTGTCACGCCTACCCTGAAAGGGAAATGGTTTAATGGTATATATATATATATATATATATATATATATATATATATATATATATATGTTTTATGGTGGCAATACCTTGTACTTACATTTTCATACCCGTTAAAAATAATCACTTTTGTGATGAAACTACATTTTATGATATTCTCGGATACTGAACAACTTTTTTCGATAGAACTTTTTTTCTCCGTGTTCAGCAACTCAACATGTCGAAGACGTGTCACTATGAAAAAAATGAAAATGATCATTTTTGTTAGGATTTAAGGCGCTTTTCAGAACCCGTGAAATTCTAACCTGAAAACCTAAACTTAATTTTCTCGGAACGAAATGATTTTTCATCAAACTTTTTCCCCCTGTATTCAGTTACTCAACATCTCGGGGACAAAACAATTTTTTTTCTTGATTGAGTATTTAATTTCTTATCATTTGTCTCGGTCAGTGTGAAAAAAAGTGTCAATCCGACATGATCGCCTTTGGACAATATTTTTCTCATAAATGGAAGTATACCATTAAGCCATTTCCCTTTCAGGGTAGGCGTGACACTAACCGATTCGGGTAGTGTTTCTAGGTGGATAGTTTCTTATAGTAAATAACTACAAGTGTGGGCTCACCACACCCACGACGGGCCAACGGCATGCAGTATTCTCGAATGGTCACCCATCCAAGTACTAACCGCGCCCAACGCTGCTTAACTTCAGTGATCGGACGAGAACTGGTTTTTTCAGCGTGGTATGGCCGTTGGCCATAGAAGAAGCTTCTGTTTAATCAAATTTTATTTGTATCGATTAAGCAATGCTTCAGCTCAGAACTAGAATTTTTTTTTTATTGCGATTCTGATTGTACACCATTTTTTGCGCTCTCCTGCGCAATTTCGATTTTGTCAGTCACCTCATTTTGCTTTTTCACCCTTCATTTGTGCATCTATTTCAGAACGCTTTTTGTCTATCCCTAAAATCATGAAAATGGCGCTTATGCCCTTATGCAGGACTACCCTTCAATTAGAACTGAACTAAGATTAGGTTAACTTGAATCAAAGAAATTCAGTAGAGTCTGATGTAAATCAACACAATTCAAAGGACTATAATAAACTGCAGTAGAATTTGAAGGAATTCAATGCTCAGCGAAACTAAAGCAAAATAAAATACAATTCTAGTAAATTCAACAGAATTCACAAAAATTGGACTATAATTGAAAGTTGTATATAACTCATTTAAAAATAAAATGACAAAACAACGTAATTCAACAGAATTTAAGTTATTTTAAACTAATTCAAGTAAAAGTGTAAATAAGTAAATTAAATTAAACGGTACTCCATAGAATTCAACGGGATTCAATGGAAATCAACAGAAATAAAAAGATTCCACCTGAATTCATAGAGAATAAGGATTTTTTCATGAAATTAAAGGGATTCAAACGGAATTTAATGAAAATCAACAAAATTAATGGAGTGAACGAAAATGCAATGAAATGTGAAGGAATTAAATGGAATATAATTCGAATGATACGGTAAATGCAACTAAATTCTACAGATTTAAAAAAAGTATCTACAAGGCAAATTTAGCTGAATGAAAATGATCTTCAACGAATTCATTCAAAAACAAATTCAAAGATAAATTCAACGGAATATGTGAAGAAAATGGCATATATAGTAATTCAACGGAAATCAGGGAAATTACTTAGATACCAGCGGAAGTTAATTAAAATGGGCGATTATCTCCATAACGCACAATTTGAGCATCGACATTCAAAAAAAAATTCCATGATTATATAAGTTCAAATGATTCGTATTCATTATATTGAAGGGTCAAGATATCCAAATCTGTAATGGTCGGAAAAAATGTAAATAATTTTTTAAACAATTTAGCTATAAACGCTCAGCAGAATGTGTAAACTTTGAAAACAATTGATTCAGAAGCATATTTCATTAGTAAAGTTTGCAAGGCTCACTGGTAAGACATTCGTTCATAAAATTATTATATTCCAAATTGTGGATTCAAAATGGCAGACAAAAATCAAATATTCACATGATTTTTCAAAAATATTTTGAAAGTTATGGAAATTTTAGTCAAAATATGTGGAAATTTATCAGAAACTGAAGGCAAAATTTGCCGAAATTTATAAAAATATACCGGAAATTTACAAATATACAGAGGGTATAAAACAGCCGAAAGTATGTAATAGTGCACAAAAAAATGAACTAACAAGTCCTCTAGCAAAAAGCTGTACGAAGCTTAGTTTAGGCACAAAAAAGCTTTAAAGTTGGGCCTAATCAACCAATGCGGAGCGAGCTTTGAGCTTTAGCGACCACTTGTACGTGTCCCAAGCGCTAAGATAGTGTGTGCGTACAAGAGGTCGCTAAAGTTCGCTCCTCATTGGTTGATTAGGCCTAACTTTGATGCTTTTTTGTGCCTAAGCTAAGCTTCGCACCGCTTTTTGCTACGGGACTTTTTTGTTAATTTTTTTGTGCACTATTATTATACTGTTATATTATTATTATACTATTATACTATTATTATTATTATATTATTATATTTATTATCGCCAACGGCGATACCACGCTGAAAACACCAGTTCTCGTAAGATCACTGAAGTTAAGCATTGTTGGGCGCGGTTAGTACTTGGATGGGTGACCGTTCAGGAATACTGCGTGCTGTTGGCCCGTCGTGGGTGTGGTGGGCCCACATTGGTAGTAAATATCCACCTAGAAACACTACCCGAATCGGGTAGTGAGGCAATGAACTTTCGAGTTCGAACTGCTAATCAATGTATGTATGTATGTACTATTATTATGCATACTTTCAGCTGTTTCATATGTGGTGGGACACCCTGTATATAATATGCCAATCTGTCTAAAAAAGTGATGCAAATATGTATCTCGAAAGTCTCGGACTCATTGTTGTTCAAAAGCTGATTAGCTTTTGAATGACTTTAAATTTCTCCATTCATTACATTTGAAATTTAAAAATGAAATCCGCTACTAACTTTCAATTTGCTTACAACTGTTAATTTAATTTGTGATCGTTATGGTGGCGAAATATTTCATTGTTTTCGCAAATACAGATCTTCAATTATCTACATTGATAAAAGAATTATATGGAATTTCATAAGTTAAAGAAATAATTCACTACCTATTATTTTTGAATATCGAGCTGTTTAGCATTCGAAATTTGAGTGTATACCAGATATTAAGATTTTTGAAATTTCTAAATATTTCACCAAAATTCAACAGTTTTCAGAAGATATCTTGGGGCTTTAGCAATTTCGAAAATAATGTCAACGTTTTCGAAGTATTTAGAAATATTTCAAGGGATTTCAACAGATTTCAAGACATTTCCAGGAATTTCAAAGAGTATCCATGGATTCCAGACGAATTTAAGAGGTGACGAAGAATGTCATGGGATTTCAAGGGATTTATTTAAAACTTAAGAGATCTAAATTTTGTAATTGAAAGCAAATAAAATATCAAAAGTCGTATGGCTCACAATAGCAGGTACTAGTAAAAGCCTTAATAGTCAATTTTATGTTTAAATCGTTAAAAATTGAATAATATTAAATTAAATTTGTTTAAAAAGTTCTGCATCTTAGAATGTCAAATTATTAATCTCAATGGTTTCAAAATTAATTGAAAATTTCAAACTTGCAAAGTGCAAGCTAAAAGGGCTCAAAAGCTAAATATAAAACTGTCATTATTGCAGTGATAAGTATTTAAAACAGAAAATTAATGAACTTCATAATGTAAAAAGTAAAATTCAAGACTTTCAAAACTTTATAATAAAACATTTTCAGATTTAGTTTTTCAAAATTGAACAATTTTAATTTTTAGACACACACGCTTAGCTAATTTCAATACTATTATTTACTCAAAACTGAAAATTAATTGATTGGATAATATAAAATTGACTAGTTTCAAACTCAGAGTGTTGAAATTGAAAAGGGATTTTATGAGGTTTTAAAGAAATTTATATGTTTTCATGAGCTTTCAGAAGATTTCAGAACATTTTAAGAAATTTCGAAAGGGTTAAAAGGTTTCAAGAGGTTTTGAGAGTTGTCAAACTCTAATTTAATACTGATGCATAAGTATTTTAAGATGACCAAATTTTTTTTCTATAGGGTGTTTTGTCAGTAAACCGTTAGTAGCTATTTTCTTCAATATTTTCATATTTTAAGTATTAGAACTTATAAGTAAAGTGCTTCATAATTAAAAAAAAAACAACATATTTTTGCCTCATCTAACCCTTTTCAGTGCAATACAACTTAGTACTTAAAATACGGAAATGATCAAAAATCGCGCGCATAGCGCGCATGTCTGTTTGCTAGTGTTCTAAGTACTTACAGATGATACAGTTAACTTATAGCAATTGAAAAAGAAAAATTACCAATCAGTCTCGAACATTAACAACATACAACTAATGTATACTCTCATTTGTTCAAATGAATGGTTCAAATTATACATGCTATAGGTGAATGCCAAAAAATTGACCATTTTAGACAATGAGGTTTTCCAAAACAACAAAATTTCTTAAATACCCAAAAAGTTTTACTTTTTTAAATAAAGGTAACCCAAGAGGGTGTGAAAATATAAAACTAAGAGCGAGGTATGTATTTAAGATGGATATGAATGCTAAACGCTGCTAAATGTTGCATGACATGCAATAAGACAAAAAGAAATTCTTTAAAAATATATAGGCATATGTCTAAAACCTCTGAATGTTATGCACCTTATACTTCCCTTATGCTTCTTATACTTCTAATGCTTTTTATGCTTAAAACCCATGGCCATACAATATTCAAAAGCCGTAGTATGCCTTTCAAGCTAATTGAGCCAGAATCCTGTTCATTCAAGAAAATCTACATTACGTTTAATTCAAACAAAGTTATAGGCTTTGAAATTATGTACCTCGATTTTCGAATATCGACCGTTATGGTTATATTCACATAGTTTTTTTAGAGAAACCTGCTATAGCAAATATTATACAAAGACAATGATCATTATTAACTGTTATTTTAAACCAACGTTATTAAATCGATTTTTAACTACACTTACATTTTCACAACTATAAAATTAACAATTTTAGCCCGCGTTTGAATAGCTTGAATAATTATTTTCGATTTTTATCCTAAAATAACAATGCAGTGTGACCAAACAAAAAGCTTATGGGACACAGTTTAAAGTGATTTTTAAAATCTCCAGCTCTAAAATATAGAACTCTACTCTTGACTTTTATCTTTTCTGTATCAATATAAGTGATATTTGTAAATCTCAAATATTAAAAAAAACTGTGTTAATATTATTAAACAATTTTTCATTTTAAATTTGTAGGTTGAGACAGGTGCGTGAAAGGAGATTTTGCATATTTTTTTATTTTTAATTTTCAAACGAATTTATCTGAATTTTTGAAACTTTACTAAATTATGCTTTGATATAAGTACTTTACTGGGATAACTTTATACAGAATTTACTATTAAAAGGAAGAGTAGAAAATAACTAGGACTTAAAATGGTAAGCTTTTTGCCAATCACCCTTATACTTGTCTGTCATTGTCTACGAACAATAGGACACAATAGGAAACATGTCCAGCCAATGACGCAAAACGTAATATCAATTTAACAAATAAATAAAGAATCATTTTCAACATTACTGATATTTCGTACGTTAATATCCGGTATGCTGAAACTGTCACATGTGAGTTAGTATTTTATGTAATTCATTAAATAATTTATTAAAAATATTACTAAAGTCCAAACAAGAAAAGTAGTAACTACATTGTGGTTGAGTTTCCTGTAAACATAAAATCAAATTTTAAATGTGCATGAATATCAGAAAATATCACATAAATTGTTAATAAACTGAATAAATTTTCGCCGAACTAGTTTATCTAGTGATATGAAAATATTATTATTTTTTAGATAACATGCAGCTTCATGGACAAAGTGTAGTTCCGATATCTCATTTTATCAATTTTCTAACTTCACGTATCTGCAATAATTAAAAAATTAGAAAATCAAAATCTAATTTAACTTTATAGAATTAAACTTTATAAACGAATATCAGATGAATATATGTTATTTAAAATTCGAACGATAAGCCTTGCTCAAATCGTTGGTTAACATGTGTTTTGAAAATATCTACTTTTTACAAATATTTCAGTCGATCACGCACAAATCTGAGGACAACATTTGGCAACGATAAAAAAGGTATTAGAAATTTTTTGAAGATCAAACCATATTATGAATGTAACAATGTAAAGATTATTTCATTTATATAATTCAGTATAAGAATAACTTTTATTTTGCAATCTGCGACAGAGAAAGTAAATAATTTTGTAAATATATTTGACCATATTTTACAAAATTCTGAAGACGAGTTCAAATATCATAAAGAAGAAATATGCTTTTTCTGAAATTCTACAACACGAATGAGAATTTTTCCTTTTCTTCCTATATATGTGGCATAATTTCCAAAGTAAACTCGAATTTTTTTTTTTTTTTTTTTCTGAAAATGTTAAACTTATCCAATTTTGGCCTGGTCCCAAAATGAACTACAATACAAATTTCTAAATCTGTTGAAATGTTAAGATCAGTGGTAAGCTAGGAATTTAAAGTTTTAAAAATATACATACATTGATTAGCAGTTCGAACTCGAAAGTTCATTGCCTCACTACCCGATGCGGGTAGTGTTTCTAGGTGGACTACAAATGTGGGCCCAACACACCCACGACGGGCCAACAGCACGCAGTATTCCTGAACGGTCACCCATCCAAGTACAAATCGCGCCCAACAATGATTAACTTCAGTAATCTTACGAGAACTGGTGTTTTCAGCGTGGTATCGCCGTTTTAAAAATATAACATTGTCAAAATGTTATTTGATACATTTTATAATATAAATAATTTAAGAAATAATAGAAGGAATGAACAAATAATAATAGGTATATATATATATATATACACATACATATAAATAATTTAATAAAAAGGTTTAACAACCACCGCAGGGTCCCACTGAGAGCAACTTTCTGCACCCATCTCGCAAGTGCCTTGGCATATTTTTCGCTTGCGGGTATGGCTTTAAGCTAACGAACCAGTGATAGTTTCGCACCTCCCAGAGCAATTATCACAAGGGCAATTACCTGTAACGAATATTTTGGGTACAGTCGTAGCAGCTCTCTTTTAAGGCCTTGATACCTCTCCTCCTTTTCTTTCTCCTTGGCAGTGATGTTGTATTCGGACGGAGCCGAGAATTCGATCACGAATATAGTTCGTTTCTCGCAGTCTTGGAGAACGATGTCAGGCCTCGAGTGTGCAACGGAGACTGATGTCCGAAATACGTAGTTCGAGAAAATTTGGCACTACTTGTTTTGGACAATTCACTCTACCTCCCTTGGCGCGTTCGGCAGGTCAGGGTCGCGACCAAAACCGTAAGAGCGACAAAGATGGTAATGAAGCACTCTTAGGGCCGCATTATGTCTGTAGAGATAAGTCGTTCCCGCGTGAGTGGGACACCCGGATAGTATATGTTCTAGGTACAATGCGGTAAAATGCGGTCACGGTATACTAAGGTGGAAATGAAAACGTCCTGGCATGCAAAAATAAAACCTTCTGTACCTAAATTAAGCCCTGATGACCTGAGGAAAACAAAAGTTTGCTCTTTCGACAAGGACTGTTTTTCTACATTTCTGTGAAAGTTTCCGTGCATTTTCTTGTCGAGTAGCTGTTGGTCAAAATTTTCAACTTCTGCTTTCTTCACTTCGGCTTTTAGAAGTGAAGCATCTAGATGGAGTAATGCACTTCCCTCACTTCTGATGTTAAAATTCAGGCCAAGCGTCTCAGCCGCTTGCTCCGCGGCTTTGTAAAGAAACGCTCCTTCGCCAATCATCTCATGGTTCCTGACCATTGTTAGGAGAGGTTCTCTGCGATTCTAACGATGTAAGCTGTGCTTAGAACAATTCGGTTATGAAGACACTGGAGATTCAGAAGTCCGCGTCCGCCTTGACGGCGTGAAATGTATAATCGCGGACCAGACGAATTGATATGCAAGCTTTTATGTATATGCATGATCTCACGTGTGGTGATATCAAGGGCCTTAAGCTCGTTCTTCGTCCATTGAACAACCCCAAACGAGTAGAGTAGAACCGGCACGGCAAGCATGTTAGTCGCAGATGCCTTGTTCAACGCCGACAGATTGGAAAACCAAATCTGTCGAAGAAGATGCTTGTATCTGCTTCGGAGAGACTCCTTCACTGATGTTACGTCCTGAATGCGCCTTTGAGGCACGCCCAGGTATGTATAAGTCTCTCCAGTATAAAGATGTCTAATAACACTTATATCGACAAGCTCAGGGTCCTTGGGAACGCCAGTAATCTTTCCATTCTTCAGAATTATTTTGGCACCCTTGTCGAAATCAAAGTCCATCCCAATCTCTCCTGTGTACATCTTGACGATATTTATAGCAGTTTGAAGTTTTCTTTTACCAGAGGCTTAGATCTTCAGGTCATCCATATAAAATACATGAGTGACCTTATGCTCGTGCTGGTTAGTGTCGCCACAGAGGTATCCAGAAGAATTTCTTAGTGCGAGAGATAGAGGCAGAAGTGTGATGCAAAAAAGCCAAGGGTTCATGGTATCACCCTGACAGACGCCCCACTGGAAGGTGACGTTGTTCGTTGTCACACGATAATTTCTAGATGAAATAGTAAATCTAGTTTTCCAAAGAGGCATTAATCTCTCTATGAATCTCATTATGTGTGGATGTACCTTCAAGCTTTCCAACAGACAGATGATAAGTCTATGAGAGGTTGAATCGAAAGCTTTCCGGTAGTCAATCCAGGCCATTGACAGAACGCGCTGATGGGCTGCAGCGTCTTTACAAACACACCTGTCAATTAGCAGGTTCACTCGACAGCCTGCTACACCTTTTTTTGAGCCACGTTGCCACATGCTCAATTCGTCGAACAATCCTGTTGTTGAGGACAGCTATAAAGATCTTATACAGTGTATTCAAACAAGTTCTTGGTCTGTAATTCTCTGGGTGGGACAAGTTGCCTTTTTTCGGCAGGAGTATAGTGCGTCCTAACACCAGACACTGCGGAATGGGCGTCTCTGACTTTAAATATGAGGTGAATATGCGGGCCAAATGTTGGTGTGTAAAAGTAAACTTCTTCCACCAGAGGTTCTTCATACAATCTGGTCCAACAGCGGAAAAGCTCTTCGTGCCTCTAAGTGCGTTTTTCACCTCTTCGGCAGTGATTAATGGACATTCCTCTTCAGATTTTATGTGGTTGTCGCAAAACTCCTTGAAGCGGATGATATCGTCAGTATCTTCTTTCAACTTTAGTGTTTTCGGAATCTTGTATACCTCTCTCCAAAAAGTCTCTACCTCCTTGGGCTTGGGTGGATTTTTCACAGAAACAGGGAGACCGCTGAAGAGGCGCGATGGGTCAGCGAGAAACTGTTGATTCCCCCCGATCCATCTCTCCCTCTTCTGTATTCTCTTGCGTCATTGAACACGGGACGCATTCTGTCTTGCTCATCCAACCTTCTTGTTCAGTTGATGCAAGCGTCTTTTGGTCTTTTGATCCATCGTCGGTTTTAGCCTTCGATTTGAATCAGCCAAAGCTATCGCAGCACCATAAACTGGGCAATTGATGGTCCAGAGGTCGGACTCTTGCGAGATATCTCCACGAAGGGAGGCATCCATTCCAGCCAGATCTTGGGGCTTAGCAGGAACTTGCATGTTAATGTTCCTCCTTGTCCTGAAATCGCGATCATCTCTCAGAAGGTGCCTGCTTACCGCGGTTGGTCTTAATGTCGCTTCCTCATCTTCGTCTGCAGCTGGATCAAGCAGCGGTTGGGGAAGCGCTCCGCGTATATATCCATTTTTCCGGAGGTAGTCGGCTTGATTTCGCAAAGACTAATGCGAAGCGTGCTAAAGCTCTGGGTGTTTCTGGCACCACAGAGTGTGCATACGCACCATGAAGCCTCGGTGAGCAAGGATAATGCTGGGATCGTAGCAGTCTACCAAGCCATCCTTGAGTTGATCCGTCCACTCAATGTGGGCGTTTCGCCAGTTCGTCGTCATGTGTCCGTCTAAATTATTTTCAGCACCCCGAACTCTAGGATTATCGGCATAGTCTGCTGACCTATTGTCGGGTGCTCTGCGCGTTTGATCGTTTTGAACCGCATCTACAACTTTTTGGTGTTTTAGCGGTGTCATTATTGTTCCCACGAGCAGCTAGGGAAAGGGTTCGTCCATCCTTGTAGAGCCCCGCGAGCAAGGATAAGGCTAGTACTCTGAGAGGTCGCCCGGTATCCTAGAGTCACCGTTTGAGACACCGCACCCAGGTGCCATTCAGCTTTCGGCACGGTTGTTACCCCTCCGCTTAGGAGTTATTCCTTCAGGACCATTCCTGGACAATTGCCCGCGACTGCTTATTAATTATTGTAACCATATTCAGCAGAAACTCTTGGTACAGGGACCCTCTATCCGCAACCCGAGGACGCGTTCGATGGCTTTGTCATAGGCCCTTCAGTTCTATTCAAAAAGAATCGAAACCGAATATATATATATATATATATATATATATATATATA